>RDEW01000032.1:723249-735908 GCA_011109175.1 Dicyema japonicum
AGTGATGAAGGTTTTCCGTATGAATAATTGACCAGTTCAAATATGTACGGACATCTTTCCTTGCAGGCCTCCAGAATGCAGTCTCTTCTTAAGCTGTTAAAAGCGTTCTTGATGTCCAGTTTTACCATAATGTGCCTTTTAAAGTCTTGAATGCTGCTGTTCCTGAATCTTCTGACGGAGTGAACGGCTGCCTCACATCCAAGACGAACTCCGACTCCAACTTGACTGGGAAGTAAGGATTTTGACAAGATTGACGTAGAAAATCTGGAAGCAATCTTGGCTGCTAGTCTTCTGAAAGTGAATCCGACCGCGATCGGGCGGATTCCACCTCCCTTCTTGTCGACGGCAATCAGACTAGCCGAAAACAAGATATGACGTATCAAATCAGGCAAATGTCCAGATAATATCCTGTTCATAAGAGAAGTGAGTGAGTATGAAAGACGACTTGCTTGGTCTCCAATAGTCGGTGAAATAAGGTCTTTAAGATGGCCGGGCCTTAAGCCATCGAGACCTCCACAGCTACTTGGTGCAAAGTTCCATAACGCCGTGATGACATCCTCAGGCGACGTGGTCAAAGGGGTCACTTCTGATGGGGGCGAGCAATGGCGTAGGTCATTCGGAGAGGGTGGATGTTTCCCCAATAGAGTCTTGTAAGTATCAATGGTTGGATTGCGTGGTCCATCTGAGAGTGAGAGGGCCTTCAATGCGGATCGGGTTCCTCCTTCAAGCAACTTCGATCGTACGGTCTTCTTAGGCGAAAAATCTCCGTTTCCCGAGTTGAACTCCGAGTCTCAGTTGAACGGATGCAGAAGGACGTGAGGTCCGTAAAGTGAGTTCCATCCATAAATCGCGGATGTTGTTCATCTCAATCGAGAGAGACTCTTTCCCATTGCGATCTCTGAAGAGCCAAGAGCGAAAGGAGCAAAATTAAACAAACGTATCCAGTCGTTTATAGAGTCGGAGCGGAGTGCATCGACGATTGCTTTGGTTAAAACTTCGGCAGCTGAGGGGCGGGCTGCTTTAGGGATCTTCACCGGGATACTCCTTGATGACCGGCGTTCATTGATAATTTTGAGCAGCGAATCTGGATCCAAATGGAAATGGTCTTCCCCGGAGGTACATGCACTCGCGTGACCATTAGGAGACCCCGAACCAATTCCAAGGCACGGGCGGCAGTGCCATACCCCAAGAGCACGGATAGAGGCCTGAGAGAGCTTCAAACACCCAAGGTGAAAGAAGACTCCACAGGCAGAACAAGAAATTCCAAACTTTCTCAAATTGCTCATGTTGCAGGCAGAGCAATTAGACGATGACTTTTCGAGTAACATTCCACTGAATCAACAATAGGCGAAAATCAAGAATAGGAGAATAATCTCAATAGGCGAAAATAGTCAATAAGAGAAAGTCAAAAATAGGAAAATAATCACAATAGGCGAAAAACAACAACACAACACACAACGACAACACGTTTAATTGTCGCGTCTATACCCCAAGAGCACGGATCCGTTTATAATTACAATTTAACCATTCATTCGTGCTCCAATGAAACTGTCATACAAGCCCATCCAGAACCAGCATAAGGCGGAAGACGTCCATTTCTTTCAGTCGTGAGAACCCTTCCATTGGAGTGGGGAGAGAAAATGATCCTTTTACACGCCACCCTAGCACTGGGCGCCACTTGATACGGGTGGATCACATTACACCACTCTATTGGAAAAGGGGAAAGAAGGAACATAAGAAACAAACAAAAATCTTTAATCAAGTAGCCACACGGTACCACACTTACGTTGGCACCACGTGTCTCTCAACGAAGTTATTAAATTACGCCATTATATGGAAGCTCATTACGAATGGAAGCTTAATGGAAGAACGGGAGTTCGTAGCTGTAAACATTATGCTCAAATGGGAGATCATGCTTATTATTCTCTTTAAGTTAAAAAAAGACTGCGGCACAAATCCAGCACGTGTTAATTATACTTGTTGGTTTAAGATATTTGTTAGAAGTGTGCAGACATTCTCGTCGGAAACTTCCAGTGTTCGTATACGTTGGCCAATGAAAGTTACGAAGGCATTTGTTGAAGCAAATATTCCTACATACAAGATGAGGTACCCTCCCTTGTTACGTCTATTTGAAGAGGAAGCTTACCCATTACCATCTGAAACAACAGCCAGGCGTTGGCCACTTTAGGTTTCTCATTAACCATTGTAATGGTGGACAATATACAGTAAACTCTCTCATATTTGCCGTTTAAGTCTCTGCAAAGGTTATTTAAGTCCTCTGATTGAAAGATCCCAGAATAAACGGAGAAATCGGTAAGAATACGAATAAGACAGTGCAATAGAGGTGTCGTCACCATCTCAACCAATATTTAATTTTATCTATTTATTGTGACCGGTTCAGAATGAGATACGGTTGAATACGAGCCGTTAAATATCGATCTTCAATGTACCGATTTAAAAAGCCAATCAAACAAAATGGCGATCTCCCAGATAAGGTTTTGAGTTTTTTACAAACCGACCTCCTCCCAGATAACAGATAACGTGATTTATTCGCAAAACCCCAACTAACTAAACAAGGTAAGAGCCATTAACTAAAGAGGAAAGCCAAGATTTGGGGTCGTCTATATCGGGGCACTCTCATGAGACACCGTATGTCTCTTCTCCGTAAAAAGCCCCAATTACAATGCGAGTTTCCACCAGCAATGTAATAAATCACCAATTCTTCTCGTTTTTCTTTCGTATTCGTCATCAATTTCAGATTTATTTATTTATTAACCCCGGATACACCGAGAAAGAAGTTAAAGTAAACAACTAATTAAGCGTATCCAGTTTCCACTTCTACAGAAACAGAGTCCATCCGGAATCAGCATAAAGGGTAAGACGTCCATTACATGCAGTTGTGGAAACCCCTCCAGTGGAGTGGGGAAAAGCAAATGATCCTTTTTCGTGCCGGCCTGGCGCTGGGCGTCACCTAGACAGGTGGATCACATGACGCCACTCTATTAGGAAGAGATTGGAGGAACAGACAAGCAAACAGAAAAATTAAACCAATTAACCACGCAGCACCACATGGCGCCACGCGGCAAAATCTTATTCGATTCAATTTCAGATGCTAAATCCAATCCATGTAATTGCATAATTTCGACTGAAGTTAAAATCTTTAACTCTCCAGACTTCATCCATTTTACAAGGCATTTTCCATCTTGATTGGTTGTTACACAACCATAGTCAGTATGTTTAGCGTCCATGTCCCCAACAAGGATTGGATATTCATTGTTTTCCATAAATTTGTCAACAATCCATGGATACTCTCGTAGTTTTTTAGAATATATTCCTCCGATAGTTATCTATCCCATGGTTGTTTGTAGTTGAATGCTTGCTAGTTCACAAAGATTTTCTTCATTGATCGTGGGTAGTCGGACGACATAGTACTCTGGGATCACTCGTGGAAACCAGATGTAGCGTGTCGGAGGATTCAAGTCGCTGTCAATGAAATCATACGCTGGTGTTAGGCTGAGACCTGAAAAATGCAAGTTGTTAGTTTTTGGCCGCCCTAAGCGGTCTAATAATTTAATACCTAGAGTGACCATCTATGGGGTACATATAGAGGTTGCTGGGCGGACGAGCTACCTGGAGTGACGTTCAACTCCAAGTGTAGTTTCGAGGAGCACACCGCCCTCGTTAAGAGGCGGGCTGTGCAAAGACTAGGAGCGTTGAGGGCTTTTCAGCTGAGTCGCGATGTCTGGGCCAAAGTGTTCAACGTCATGGTGCTGCCTATGCTCACTTATGGTGCGCACTCCTGGTATTGCAGCGAGGAACGCGAAAAGTGCCTCACCAACCTGAGGAAAATTCGGCGGCGGGCAATACGGTATTCTCTAGGAATGTCTTATGGAGCGCCGCTGCCTGAAAGAGGAAATCCGGATTTTAAGGACCCGGAGGAAGTTATTAAAAAGATCTTGAAATTAAATTAAAGAAGCCTTAGTTAGTTCTTCCCTGATTACTAACATTTGTTTTTGCCTAATAAAGTTTATTCATTCATTCAATCGATAATTTTCATTTTCATTTTTCATCGATAAATAATGGCACGAACAAAACAAACTGCTAGAAAATCAACTGGAGAAAAAGTTCCAAGGAAACAGCTTTCTGCTAAATCTGCACGCAAGTCAATTTCACGTGAAGAATCTAACGTCTCCCTCGGAATAAGCTCCATCGGATTGACCCCCTGAATACGATCCAGTTGTTTCTTAAAAATATCTGGGGCTTCTTCCATAGAACACAGTCCACCTTCTGGCTTGGTCAAGGAGATTTTTATGTCATTCCTTTTCTGGCTAGTTATTCTTTTGTAGAACTTCCAGAACGAGGGGTCTTTGGTGTTTAGTTTGCTTGCCTCTACCCTCAAACATTGTTCTTGAGATAGTCTTATTCCTTCTTCAATGGCTTTCTTGGTTATCTTCAATTGTCCGGTTAGTGCAATCCGGTCTATCCAGTCCACACATCTTCTGAGTTTAGTCCTCAGGCGATTCCTTTCATTGATCAAAGATAATGTGTAAATCGAAAGACTGATGCTCTTTCCATGATTAGTAGTCGAGGATCTCCTTCTTGCGTAAAGCATTAAGTATGTCTCCATCATGATAGAGAGTTCATTGTCTATGATGTCGATATCACTTCGGGAATAATCTTTAATATTCCAGTGTTTGCTAACCTGTAAACACAGAGTCCATGGAGTCTGGAGCTAGGTTCAATAACATCTCTTGGGGTATATGATCACTCCCGATGTCCCACATGATCATCGGCTTTTCTACATAACTGTAGAGTGATGGTGACACCAGGAAACACCCCAAGCATGTCTCCCCGTAGTGCGAGTAATGATTCGGTTTTTCCGATGTCAAAATCTCTAATCTAGTTTTATCACTCAATTTCATTAGTCTGATTCCATCATCGTTAGTACCGAGGCATCCATATTCAATGTTTTTGGCATTTAGATCACCCACTAGGATGGACATATCATTTCTTGTGAAGAATTCTTCAATTTCTGCGGAACACTTTCGACGTGAATCCAACTGCCGTGAATCCAACTGCCGCAACATCTCACCTCGACGGAAACAAATTCACAGTGTGTATTCATAATAATTTTTGGCTCACGTATATGTAGAACTTCACTGTAGAACAATGTGGTTCCAGCTTCTGCACCTTCGACCCATGGAATTTCTATAGAATTGTATCCCTCTAGCATTGTGTTGTTGGTCTTTTTCACTTTGGTCTCGTTTGACCACCAGGATGTCAATCTTGGTGGACGATAGTAGTAGTGCCAGGTCATGACGCCTCTTCTTTAGGGATCGGGCGTTCACCAGCACTATCTTCAAGTTTCTTTTCAAATTTCTTGTTGGTGGCCCGGACTCTCCATGGCCAGGTCCACCATATTGCGTAAATCCACTCCGAGTATGTTACTTAGTTCCTTCAGTCTTGATACTATTTCCTTTAGCTCTTTTTTAATACTTCCTGATAACTCTTTCTTCCGTAGCCAGGCCGACTCTCGCGGAGGAGGTGCTGCTTCGTAACTTGTTAGTACTTAAGCGAATTATCCTTTTCAGGGCTGGCGGTTCCAATTTCTTGGTTATAATATTCGTCTGTTTTGGTTCCCTGTTGTCGATTCGGGAGTTTAACTTTCGTCTGGCCTCTATGAATACAGGGCATTTTTCGTATCTTGCGCGTGTTTTGGTTGATCCGCAGTTAACACATTTTCGCTCAAGAGTTGGATCCGCATCACACTTGGTGGTGTCGTGTTCTCCTGCGCAGCGGAAGCATTTTTTCTTTCCCGTGCACTGGTATGCAAAGTGGCCGATTTGTTGACAACTGTAGCAGATTGGTGGTCCTCTTCGCATCCATTCGCAAGAAATCTTGTTCGTCCCGATGTAGAAGCCACATCTAATTAGTGATGCAGCCTCCGATTTCATATTAATCGTGCCCTTCGCCAATGGCATGGCCTGCGATCCTCTGGTCATTCGGGTAACCTTCGTGACTGAGGGAGCCATCTCCTAAAGGTAGTCCAAGAGGTCCTCCTTTACCCAGAAGGGGAGGTTCCTAAGGACAATCTCAGACGGTTTTGTTGAGATTGCCTTGAAATGGTGATTGTCATTACCAAAGGGGCAGGTCTCATTCACCGCTTCTATAAAGATGGCCACATGGGAGTTATCCAGGAAATCCAGTCGGAAAGAGCCCGGTCCTCTGTGGCTCATTCTCATAGATCCGTATTGGTCATAGTATCGTAAAAAATTTGCGATTTTAATTGCATTCATAGTAGAATTTACTGTAATTAATATAGTCTTGTTCTCTGAATGATCGGATTTCATTAGTTCATCCGTATATTTAGATATATCCTTGGGATCGTATTTTGTAATGACATTCGGTGGTTTAACAAATTCAGCCTTATGCGGAGTCTTGTTCTCTAGAATTCGCCACACCAGAAAGTTGCAGACTCATAAGGTGCAATCTGTAGTAGAGAACGCCAGAGTCCAAATCACTGTGAATAGTATTATCCGTACCTCGGTGCTAGTCAAGACAATAAACCGGACATTTTGGTACACGATAAGAAATCTGGTTAAGTCCTTAGTAAAGAGTATAAGAGATAAACCCCGGTAATGCCATATGGGCGGAGATTTTTTTAATAAAGGTAATTCTATTAAAAAATCTTGGAGACGGGTGAGTTACTATGGAAACAGACACAAATAAGGCCAATACTAAAACCTATAAGACCAAGAGATGACCAGCGTCTTTTAGCCCGGTGTCAATACTATTTTGCATGACAAAAATACTGGAGAGGTTTGTGCCATGGAGAATCAAAGAATTTTTACCAAAGAGGCCTTTTCAACACGGAGTCAAAAATAAGAGATCCAAAATCTACACACAAACATTGTCCGACTTCATTCGAGTCGGAATTGCAAACAAGCAGGGAAACTTAAAAACAGTTTTCTGCTCGATCAAAATACACAAAGCGTTTGAATAAATCTCGAGAAGATACCATCGAGAAAAGTATTTCAATCGGAGATCCAGGGAAGGTCAAGTTTTGGATCATCAATTTCAATAGTAGACGAAGGGCATGTATGCCTCGGAGCACTGAAATTTATCTCACTTCTCCTCAACTGAGTCCCTCAAGGATCTTGTTTATTCCCTGCTTTGTTTAACTTTTTTTGGCTGATCTCCCGACTGTAGAATCAGATAATGATGATCTACTTTCTTATGTTGATGATATTGTGTTGACTTCGCAAGATTTTGACATCCAGAAGGTCACAGAAAGAAAACAAATTAACCTGGACCGGCTTAACGCCTGGATAATAGAGAACCGGCACATAGTGAATGCAAAAAAGTCGACCACTTCCCTTTTTATCTCTGACAAAAGATTGTGAAAGAAGACAGTCACCTTGAAGTTAAACAAAGTCGACTTCCTTTCAACAGATGTCAAAGGCTCTTGAGTGTGACACTTGATATGCATCTTTGTCACCACACGTAAAAAATATTCATGTGAAATGAGAAAACCGAACGTACTAAATAGTTTATCGGGAACATGAAAGATTGGTGCTCACCCGTCCTGATTAACGTCTAAAGACAGCAAACCAAGCCATGTTTCTTATATGCATGCGTCTCGTAGAGACCGTCCATATCTTGGACAAATATGAGGAAGATTGAGAAAAGCAAAGATAACTTTCAGAGGAACGAAGCGATGTATTTGTGAAAATCATCGAACCTGACTAACGCCTCTTTAAACCCTTATGAAACTAGAGTCCAGAATGCGGGAATGTGGCCTCGTAAATTTATCAGTCGTCCTCCACGATCATGCATGAGCACGAGAGAGTAACACCAGTCAAAGATAAAGTCACTGTTGGATCACGTAATAATTAGCTTGATTTTACAATGGTTTTGTTGAATAAATAAAAATAACAACTATTCCATGTTTTCGTAGTTTTTTAGCATCACGGAATCGAGATGTCCTGGCAGCCATAGAGACGATACAACATTGCCTGAACTGTTTATCTGTGTGGCTGAACGATAACCGACTGACAATCAGCCCTTAGAAATCCATTACATCTCATCAACCGGACAAGAAAAAAGTTAAAAAATCAATTGAAATTGAAGAGATGGGAAAACATTGCCATTTAAGAAATGGCAAAAAAATCTGGGAGTGATCTACGTATATGTGTTTCTGCGGCATGTTGCAAATGTGCTACATTGAGCCATTCATTCCCCTCAATGTGTCTCTTGGGACCTTACATCTCTTGGAATAATTCTTAGAAAAATCGTCACTACACAAAAAGTCCTTTAGGGTGACAGAGAAGTGGTCTACGGACAAAAAGAACATGATGCCTACACCCTTGTAGATTCTATATGAGGGAATAACGAAAGGCCTTATCCAAAGTGATCAGGAGACAACCTGACACCAATGAGCCTTTTTAGAATCAAAGGAAGGGCATCGATGCGACCTGAGAGTCTGATTAAATTTGTCGTGATCACATACAGTCCGACCCGAATTGGGGCAGACCCCAGGGGTGGGGCACCCTCGGATTTTGGGGCATTTTTTATTGGCCAACATTTTGGCAGAGTAAAATGGAAAATCGATAAAAATATGGAAATTTTGGGGCACTAAAAAAATTGTGGGGAATGAAATTATAAGTAAATAAAATTATATTTTATTAATAAATATATAATTTTAATTTACACGTTTATTTACATTTCTGTTGTGAATGGTTTATCAACTACGAAACAAAATTAACGATTGCTAAATTGATATTGAAGAACAAATTATCTGAAAGACAGATAATTAAAAAAATACAAAATTAGTAAAGGCATGATTTCGCGAATAAAAAAAACAATTGTACCTTTTCTTGAACAGGGTACTGTAAACTACGATAATCAATCAAGAAATCTAAATACGATAATCAAGTTTTTGAAATATTTCAGAAACTACGCGAAGATAAGGTTCCAATATCAGGTCCTTTTATAAAGAAAATTGCCTTATATACGGCATCAAAAATTGGATTTGATACTTTCAAAGCTTTAAACGGCTGCTTGACAGATTTAAAATGCTGGATGACTGGAAATATTTTTATGAGCTAGTTGACTCGGATAAATGAAAGATTTTATACAATCAACAGAAAAGTATTAATATTGCTTGATAAAGCGGGATGTCATAAAACTATTGAATGCTCAAATATTGAGTTTTTATTTTTGCCAAAAAATACAACACCGTATTTGCAACCATTGGATATGGGAATTATCAAGACCTTTAAAGATTATTACTCAAATTATCTGATTCAGTATTTGTGTTTTGAGGAGGATGATGATGAATTCAAACGGTTGATAAACAAAATAACCCTTCGTCATGTAATTCTGCTAATTTCTAAAAGCTGGGAAAAACTTGATCCAAGTTTAATATTTAATTGTTGGAATCAAATTGAAAAGATTCGTGATTCCGTAAAAATTGAAGATACCATTACAGAAGAAATGATCAACAATGCCGTAAACGAAACATTGAATGGGGAAAGTGACGAATTCGTTGATAATATTTAAAACGAAGGTTTAGAAAACGATAACATGGAAACAATTCTAGAGAAACGCAAGATTCTCTTGATCAGTTAGAGAAGAAAATTTTTTACATATCTCCTGAAATGCTCAAAGAATTTTACGATTTTCGACTTAATTTTATGAAAAATGTAAGAAGTAAAAGGATAACTGGGGATAATTAACTGATTATTTTTTCTAAAATTGATTTTTGATGTTTAAAATCTTTGTTTTATTAAACCCCTGTTTTTGGGGCACTTGGTGCCCAATTCGGGTCGGACTGTAGTTTGTTTTTCAGTTTAACGGTGGTCTTTGAATGCGACAGTCTATTTATTAGTTTTTCCCTGTAATCTGTCACATTTATTTATGACAGCGATGAAATTAAAAATATCCGTTCAATTAACGTGGGGAGTGAAGAAATGGTTGTGGGAGAATATTAAGGCAGCATGTAAATTCCTGATTACAGTGATAATGCTTACTACAATGGTCAATGTGGCCTGAGAACGTCTGTCATTGATATCTAGCCACTGTTAGCCATTTCTTCTGTCACTTGAAAGAACCGGGGGTAAATAGATAACAATACTATGGCAGTTGGTCTTCATATCAGAATGTTGGCGAAGATAGTCTACACCAGTGGTTCCCAACCTTAAGGTGCTCGCGGAACCCTTCCAATTTAATTATTACAAATTTCACTTAAAACATAATAGCAATAACAAAAAACAATTGTAATGTGAATATTGAGGTAATTTTTTATCATATCATTCATTAAGCCTTGTTTCTTATATGGATGCGCCTCGTGGAAACCGTCTATTTCTTGGACAAATATGAAAAAAATCTAGGAAATGCAAAAGAATTGTTTTTTGATAGAATTTCACCTAACACCAAGAAAGAAGTAGTAAACCAACTAATTAAGTGATCTCGGTACACCTCGAAATGGATCATGAGGGTTTTCTTATGTTCCTCCAGAGTTCCCACGGCTTTCCTGTATCGACGACGATCACCTTTCTTTTAAGATTTGAAGAGGGGTGGATTTTTTCCCAAGTTACGTGTATTTGAGGCTTCTAGTCTTGAATGAAAACGACTTGTTTCGTGACCGACACAGACCGATGAAACCCGAGCCGTTGTTTTCAAGAAATTTAATTTTTTTTTTTGCAATCAAAAATTTATTAACAATAAAATATTATTTATTAACTATGGGGGAGAGCGGCTGCTGACATCACGGAGTAAGCGTTTCCGCGAATAACTGCATACCAATTCTTTGCCTCAGCCAGACCGCTTCGTTTTTTCTTGCGGTGGGCTAATTTTCCCCCGATTTCCTTTAGGAAAGAGGCTGTAATACTTCCAGCCGCACCAGACGTCTCGATTGCTACAGGTACAAAACGGTGGCGGTCTCCAATTTCGCCATATTTTTTAATCTTGATTTTTTCGGCCAGATCGGCTGCCGATCCAGCAGACTGCGCCGAGCTGAGCATCATCGAGTTCGAGAAAGAATCCACAACAGTGCAGTCCCATACGAGCGATTTTCCCTCAGTGAACGGAAAGATAGTTAACCCATCCGGTCTTTTCCCATCTCCGCGGTCCAATCCACAGGTTCCAGTACTGCCTGGAAGCTGCCGCTTCAAGAGGCTCGCAAGACAATGTTGTTCATAGCAGCTTGGCGGGGTGCTCTGCCCGCACTCCTTTTGCACGAGAGCGGGTGCAGCCCTTTGGCATCGACGATCCCTCCACAGCGACATTGGTGTTCGACGCAAACATCAGCTCCCAGGCGTTGTGTGATTCCAATCCGAATACAGTCATCGTCCAATAGGGTCCCAGGGAGGAAGACGGGAGTGCATCCAGCCACGCTCCGCTTTCATGGTTGGCGGCGGACACGAGGCATGCAAGACGATGCTGGTTGGCCTCAGACTTTATCACGTCGAAGATATTCTTGGAGTAAATACCATCCCAGTCACGTTGCCTCGAAGGATCGTTCGGCATATCCAAACCAGTTTCACACCAATTCGCAACGAGCTTGGTCGAAGACTTTTTCCCAAGAGAGTCCGGTTGTAATACGTAGGATTACTTGGACCTAAAAACTTCCACTTGAAAGCGATGACACATATGCTGGATAGGCGATCTCCAGCGCCGACCTGAGACCCGTTCCTCCGAGGCGTGTAGGAAGCTTGCATTGGTTCCAACTCGGCGCATCAAAGTGGATGTTTTAGAAGTAATTCAGCTGATTTTCTCAATGTCCTATCCAGTGACAGAAGGTGTCCACGATGTTGAAGCAGGGAGAACATCGGAGAGCATATAGGAGTTTGGGCAAGCCGATGCTATTCTTCAAAAGGAAAAATGCTGTATGACCATCNGGCTGATTTTCTCAATGTCCTATCCAGTGACAGGAGGATTTCACGATGTTTGAAGCAGGGAGAACATCTGATAGCATACAGGAGTTTGGGCAAGCCGATGCTATTCTTCAAAAGGAAGAACGCTGTATGAGCATCGAGTAAGGAGAGTTTCTCCGTAACTCTAGAGAGTTCATCCTATTTTGTTAATAGATGGCACCGCAGTTTTTTTTTGTCAAGTGGGCACCTAAGAAAGTATGTCTGCTCCCTAGGTACGACAGTAATTCCAGGTAGTACCGAGTTGAAAGACTCGACCACGTTGATAAAATCACTCTCGGAGTATGTGATATTTATTAGCTCTGATTTCTTTATATTTAGCTCAAGTCGGAGGTTTCGTAGTGCCATCACAGCATGTGACAGAACGTCATGAACTATTCTCCACGGCCCTCCAATCGTGGCGTCATCAAGATACCAGAGGTATAGTTGTTTGTTGATAGAGCGGACAATTACGTCGATGGCCAGATCGAAGAAAAGTGGACCAAGTTAGTCTAATTGCTGGACTCCAGTCTCCGAACAGATAATCTTGTCCCCGAAAACCAGTGAAGAATTGGTTCCGTAAGCGACGTAGACAAGTGGAATAAGTTCTGGGACTCATTTGCTTGTAGTTTCGAAAATTTGATTCCTCGCAGTGAATTGAAAACATTGCAGATGTCCAGCTTGACCCCAATGTGTGTGTTTTGTTCGTCTTTTTGTCTAAAAAAACCCCTCGCAGCATGCACTGCC
>RDEW01000033.1:0-138129 GCA_011109175.1 Dicyema japonicum
ATGAATCCCGGGACAAGTAAAATAAGCTATTAACGTTCAGACAAAATTTCATCACGAGGGCGAATCATAGTTGGATTTGGGACATTTTGGTGTCTTGCAATAGTATATATGCAAAGACTCAACGTGAATGTGGTAATTCCTCAAATTATAACAATAAGGGAACCTGAACCTGGGGTATATTTTATATTAAAAATACAGAAAGTTGAATGGACTCAATTTCAGAAATCTTTTGGTTTAATGTGCTTTTACGCCGGATATTGCTTAACTCAAGTAATTGGTGGAGTCTCGGCAGAGAGGTTTGGATCAAAAATTACTCTCTTTGTCAATATTCTCGTTTCAACTATTTTGTGTATTATAACTCCTTCTATAATGTTGAAGAGTTACTCTGGTTTTGTTGCCATTCGAATAATAATGGGAGCAGCTCAGGTATAGAAATATTCCCAGTTTAGGCCTCATTCTTACCCTGTTTCACAGTCATCATCGCAAATTGGTATTCTGCTGAAATTCGGGGATCTGCTATTGGCACGATATTTCCTGGTATTTGGCACATTTTACTCAAGGTACTTATTTTGGAAATATCCTTGCATATAGTGTTACTTCAGGATTGGCATATAACCAGAGTTTATGGCCAGTGTCATTTTATATATTTGGTGATGAATATTTATTAAATTTAGGCGTTATTGCAGTAATTTGGCTGATTTTGTGGGTAATATTCATGACCGATGACCCAAAGAATAATAGATGGATCACTGATGGGGAAAAAGAATATCTATCTCAAATAGTTGAACGAGAACAAGTCACTGATTTAAGTACTCTTTTTTAATTTAGAAAATTCCTTGGAAAAAAATGTTAACTTCTCCCCCTTTGATTGCGGAGGTAATGGTACATTTTTCGGCCAATTGGAGTGCTTTCCTTCTAGTAACCATAATCCCATCTATGTTGAAGGATTTGTACTACATTCCTGTTAAAAATGTATTACATTCGCTATATTCCAGCAAACTTATATCACATTTCTTGCCCCCATAGTTACCTGGGTCGGGGATTTGGTTCGTGTCTTTTATCGGATTATTTTTTGATAAAGAGAAAGGCTCAGAAAACATTAGTAAGAAAGATATTTTGCCTATTTGGTACGTAAATCAATCCTCATTGTAGCACTTATACCCGTTGGGATATTATTACTTCTGGCTACTCTGATTCCAAAAAATTTACCAGTTATCGGAGTTATATTGGTGTTGATTGCATGTGTGTTCACTGGAGTATATATTTCTGTCTCCATGCCAAACATAGGGGATATTGCTCCTCAATATTACGGAATCATTGCTGGTATTTCTAATACTCTCGGGGCTCTCGGTGGAGTGGTGGCCATTCAGACATCGTACACCTTTGTATCAGACACTGTAAATGATAATTTCACATTTTAGCATCAACCACGAGAATGGCAATATGTATTTACGCTAATGTTGGCCATTGAAATACTTGGACTACTCACATTCACCTTTTTTGCCAAAACTGATATTCAACCGTGGGCTGTTCAAAAAAGAGACAGTGATCAAACAAATTATCAACTTTAAACTAATTTATTATTTCTTACTCGATGTAGGGTTCGGCAAAAATAAATAATCTATTTAAAAACAACAATCATACATAATTAATGCGCAAGTCCTCATGTCTAGGCATTCTAACAACCGTTTTATTTAATTTGACAACATTAACTATTTTTAGAGACTCCAAGCAGAATAGTGGTTAGTGTTGTTCAAGTCGCGATTAGCTGTGGGTTCAATTTACACATCGCTACCTACTTGGTTGGTAGATTCTTTGCTCCGTGTCTTCTCTAAATTCAAGAAGAGACCGTTTGGGAACTATTCACGTTCCGCCAAAGTTAGTGTTGTGGTATATGCTAGGATTGAAATTATTTGTTTGTTTCTTCTGTTCAACCTTCCCCGGCTCCAGCGAGCTTGAATTGTTAATGTGCGTCATGTGGTTCACTATCTCTGGTGGCGCCAGATATATTACTAAATTATATCCAAAAGGGTCCAAGTTTAAGTGATTGAAATTCGACTAAAATACCTTGATGTCTAAATTTTTAAATCGAAAATTCATTAAAAATTTTTCTTACTCACAACTTCTAAACATTAAGTTACTTTGCTCCATTGTTAATTTTTTAAAATTTATTTTTTTGTAATACAAAATAATATCACAGCCATAAAAGAACTACACCTTATTTGCATACCATTATGTTTGGAACATTATTTTGACTAATCTTAGTGGGTAAAAATAAGTAGTGTAAACCCCATCGAATCCTCTATAAAAAGTAGAGTTAAGTAAAATTAAAGTAGTCATGTTCTTGTGGGGATATTGAGAATGCTGCCGCAGTGTTTTGCGTGGTTGGAATAGACTTCGCAGGAAATGCTTGAAGGCGCAATTGAGCAAACCAAAATGTTCACTTCGAGAGTGGAAGCCAGCTAGTCGCCGTCATTGGCGTATGAGAGCAGAAGGCAGTATTCATCTAAAGGTTGTAGCATGTCAAGTATGTAAAAGTTGAAGAGTACGATTAAGTTTTTCTTCCGAACCTCACAATAAAATCCACATTCGGACAAATTTTTTAATCAAAAGCTGCGTTTCGTCTAGATGAGGTGAAAGTGTTATCATGGAAGGCTTTGTAATCATGTGACTTCAGCTAATTCACATTGTGATCAATTTAACATTATTATTGGTAATTGTAGAGTCTCTTTTTCTATGCAGATCTAATAATAATGATGTAATTTACGAAGAGCCAAATCAGCTATAGCTCTTCCCAGAGAGGATACACACTTTATTTTAATCAAAGAACAGTTATCATAACTAGTCTATGTCTCTATTGAAGAATCGGCATACTTTCGTAGTAAAGGGTCCATATTCTTGACATAGTCATATAAGTCTTTATCTTCCACCCAAAAAGACCCAAAATTTTTTCCAACAATTCTGAATATGGATTTCAGTTATCTTGTCGGACGCTTCAGAAATAATTTAAATAGCATTTCTAAGAGTCAGAACTTTTAAAGCCACCTAAAAAGTTATTTCTATTTTTGCATAAACAAAGAAAACGTATAAATAAGTTTCTGTAGTTCGTCTTTAAGGTCTTGATTATTCACATGTTGTGTGGTTGAATTAAAAAGGTTGTATTTTTCAACAAATAAAGAAATTCAATTTTGGAGCAAATAGTAATTTTATGCGAACTGGCATTTTCCTACAGCATCAATATTTTTCTTTTTCCGACTTCATTTGGCCTTAGCTTTGAATAGCCAAGTTTTACAAATATCACAGTCATCCATGAAGAATCATAATATTAAAAAAACGGATTAAATTTTTTAAGGCAACGAAGATTTCGGTTTTTTTAATATTGACCAACTTTCTTAGCCAACGTTTCAAAAAAATTATACAGCATTGATGAATTTCAAATTATTCCTCATTTTAAATTTTTGAAGCCAACTATTGGAGATTTGAAATCACTCTAGGAAAGTTTTGAGGAAACTATTAACCATGGTATCCATTTCACCTCAACCTCTTGAAAAATTCAATAACTTTCGAATCTAAAATTTTTATTTTTTCAGAATTATTGTTTTCTTCTGGTGACTTTGAATACATAACTCCAATTTTAAGGAAATGAACAATATCTTTTTTTATCCGTAAAAATGTAGCTCTGCTAATTTTGAAAATGGATGCAAAATTCTCCGTTCAGGAAATATTTTTGCAACTTGAGAATTAAAAAAATAATACTAAAAATGTAACTAAATTAACTAAAATGAAAAAATTAAATAGTAATTTGATTTTTTATAAATCTCTTATAAAAACATTGTTTAGATCAGAGGTTCTCAATTTGGGGTCGATTCGACCCCCAGGGGTCTAAAATCAATCCAGATCGATTGTAAGGGGGTCGATAATGAAATATTTGGGGGTCGAAAATAAATTTAATATATTTAATTTTTTTCAATTTAAATTTAGTTTATTTTTAAAGTGGTAAACCTTTGTTCTTTAAAATTTTTAAAATTACCATGCTTGTTTTTGCTTGTGTATGAGTCGTCCTTAAAAATTCGTCAATATAAAAATGAATATTTGGCATTTGGATTTATAAAAAATTCTTTTGATGATAGACCATATTGTTTACTGTGTAACAAGTCATTATCAAATGATGCAATGAAACCGTCCAAATTGTTGGATCATCTTAGGAGAAAACATTCGAATAAAAAAGATAAACCATTAGAGTATTTTGAAGAATTAAAGGATTCTTTTCGTAAACAAAAAACGATTGACACTGTTTTTACAAATAGTAATGAAAGAAACAATAGTTGTAGTTATTTTAAATTATATTTAGGAGGACTAATTGCATCCTATAAAATTGCAATGATTATTGCCAAAAATGAGAGTTCCCATGTTTCTGGTGAAAATCTCATCAAACCATCTATATCAGTGATTCTATCAGATCTGATGGGTTTAAATCCCACGAAATTTTAAAATCCGTGCCAATTAGCAATGATTCAATTCGCCGCAGGATTGACGAAATGTCAGATAATGTTGAACATATTTTATGTGAAAGGCTTAAAAATACTATTTTTTCGCTTCAAATTGACGAAAGTCATATATGTGATAACCAATCAATTCTAATGGGATATGTCAGGTTAATCTTATTAGAAGCTTACGATATAGATATTTTGACGATCATGCTCTTCTTACAGAAGATTTATTATTTGTCAAATATTTGGAAACTGATACGACTGGATTTTCTATTTTTTCCGTAGTCAAATTATTTTTGATGACAAGAAGATTCCATATGAAAATTTGGTTTCTTGTGCCACAGATGGTGCAATGTCTTGGTTGGAAAATATAAAGGATTTGCGGCATATTTGAAAAAAAATATGTCCAAATGTGATTCATGTACATTGCGTTTCACATAGACAACATTTGATTTCAAAAGCTCTTTCGCCAATTCTACATAAAACGTTAAATATAGTTATTAAAACCATAAACAAAATTAAAGCAAACAGCAAGTATGACCGTCTTTTTAGAAAATTTTGCTATGAGGCTAAAGAAACATATGTCCGTCTTGTGCTTCACACTGAGGTTATAGTTTCCAATTTTATTTATAGGCACGATGATTATTAAAGCGGGATGCATTTGAACGATTTTCAATGTTATTTGATACAATCGTAAATTTTCTTACTTCTGAGGGTGATAAAAATTTAGCAGATTTAATTGTATCGAAAAAAAAGAAATTGTTTATTTTACATTGATTTTTGGAAAATTTAATGAAGTTTCATTATAACTTCAGGGAAAGTATGTGACGTAAATAGATTGTAAAAGAATTATTCAAATAATCATCGAAAAAATTAAGTTATATAAATATAACTTGAAAAAAATAAATTATTATAACATTCCCGAATTCCACTCAATTGGTCAAACATTTGATGATGAAGATATTAACAACTTTTTGCAACATTTCTTAAGTATAGAAAAGATTTGATTCTTCGATTCCAAGATATTCTTGAATTAGAAATTCCATCTTGGATGATTAATCCGTTTTTTGTCAAAGCCAGAAGACAAAGAAATTATTCAAGAGGAATTATTATGTTAAATTCAATCAGAATTAAACTATATTTAATGATTCACATCACCTGTTATTTTTTGGCAAAATATGAAAGTGAAGGAGAGTTATCCAAAATTGTGGACAGAAATAGCACAATTGCTACTCTATTTTCCGACGTCATACTGTGTTGAATGCGGATTTAGCATTCTACATGGAATTGTAAATAAAGAACGAAACAGATTGGAAGTGTCCATTAGAAGAGATCTTTGTTTAAAAATAACACAAATAGAGCCAGATATCGAATCTTTGGTCAAAAAACATCAGTCACAGGATCCCATTGGTATTTAATTTTTTTTTATTATAGATTTATGCTAAGATAGCAACTTAACATCGAGTATATACTTTTTTTGTTTGATTTGATTATTAACAATAAATTCATTTTAGATAATTAACTAATTTTACTTAGAATTGTATGTTCTAAATAAAAAAGTTTTAAGGGGTCGAGTAAATATTAGGGGGTCGAAAAAAAAGTCAAGGGGTCGACAAGTAAAAAAAGGTTGAGAACCCCTGGTTTAGACAATCGCAGCTTAAAATCAGCATAAACTGAGTATGGTTTATAGTCGGGGTCTGACTCAAACCGAATTATGACCATCAAACGAGGATGCTGTGAGAACCTCTCGGAAAAGATAGTTTCGTGTGTGTCTAGGAATTGAAGAAAGCAAAGATCTGAATTCTAGGTAGCGGTGTAAGTAAAGTAGTTGCTTAGAAAATTTTGATGAATAATTAACTAAATTTGTAAAGTTGCAAATATATCAAGGTCATTGATTAAAAAACATAGCTTTTTTCGAGAGTCATATATAGTTTCGTCCAGGCAAGATTACACTTTATTAAATTAAAGAACATTTACGATAACTAATATTAGAAAGGGAACCATGGAATGGTTTAACTTCTTTTTTGCTTGTTCTTAGAATGCGACCGCCACTTTCCTGAAACAAATTCAATATCTGATCTATTTCTAGTTAAAGTAAACATCAATGTTAACAAATCAGAGCTAATAAAAATCTCATATCCATACACCGACTTGGACATCAATGTTAACAAATCACATTGATGGACTTGGACATCTGATGAGAAACGTCATCGGACTACCCAAGTTTTTATATCTACTCCGATGTTCACCCTGTTACGAACAATACGACACTCTACTTTCAATAGACAAGTCTCTCAAGCAAACTGTTGAGTCACTAATTAACGTCGCTTCGACGAACTTGGTTGGAAACAATGCAAGCTTCCCTCTGGATTTAGGGGTTGTCGAAATAAGATCGGCGCTTGGAGGTTTCATACCCGGCATAGTCTATCGTCTCTGTCAAGCTGCAGCCATTTGACACGGCAAGTCTTCATAACACTATTGGACTTGGCTAAATGAGTCATTTGACGAAGCTTGCCAAAAATGGAACGGGTCCCGGACTCAAAATCTCCGAAGACACAACAAAACAAAGTAATTGGGATAACATTGTCTGCTCCAAAATTTTGGAAGACCTTAAAAAGAAGCAAATCAACATCGTCTGGCTTGTTTGGTGTCAGCTTCAAGTAGAGGGAGTGGAGCATGGCTTGGTGCAATACCTTGCCCAAACCTCGGGACCTTTTTGGACGACGATTCTTTGAGGATTGGAATCGGACAAAGGCTGGGACTAGACGTTTGCCAGGAGCACCGATGCCGATGCGGGAAAACAGTCGATGCGAAAGGATTGCACCCGCTGTCCTGCAGAAGAAGCGCCGGAAGGGGACCACGTCATGCCAGCTCGTGATAGGCTTCAAGGCTTCCCAGCACAGCTTGAACCAGTGGGTTTTGATCGAGGAGATAAGAAGAGACCTGACGGGATGACCCTTTTCCCCTTCACGTCTGGAAGATCTTTGGTCTGGGACGCAACTTGCATAGACACGTTCTCAAGCACGAACATTTTTAAATCGTGTTCAGACACCTGGAGCAGCTGCTTCGACGCGGAAAACCTAAAAATCAAGAAATATTCTTGCCTCGGGGATCGCTACCGATTTACTCCTGTTGCGACCGAATCATCGGGAGCCGTTGGTCCAATGACGGCTGAGTTCTTGCGAGAACTCGGAGGATTGCTTTCCAGAAAGAAAAGGGATCAACGAGTAGGGTTATGGCTAAGACAAAAGATTGGAATAGCCATACTCCGAGGGAACTCGTTCGCATTCCACGCAGCAGGCTTCCTCAACTGACATTTGTTTAATTGTTAAAAAAATTTTCCTTGTTAAAAAAAAGTTAAAGTAAATATTTAATTTTTTCTTACTAATACAGTGCAATCCCGCCCCAATAAAATCACGGCTTGGCACCCTCTATATATTGGCGACTTTTTTTATAAAGTTCATTTTATGATAGTTTAACTGTATATTGAAATTATAATAATAAATATTTAGTAATAACTTGCTGTTGGTATACGAAAATTCCATATTCCAATTAATATTGCGTCGAATTCGTGGTTAGGGTTAGGCTAGGGCTGTGGTTCAGATTAAAATTAGTTTCGGGTTAGGCTAGGGTTAGTTTCTCTGAAAATTTCACCAAAAATCGATTTCTGGATGAATTATCGTCTACAATTATTTTTCGTTTATTTATACGATCATTCTTTCACCGCCTATGGTTAATTTTGCAGATAATACCGATTTATAATATCTTTTATCGTGAAAACTCCCTTTCTTTTAAAAAATAATAGATTTTCGACCCCGCCCCCAATAGAAAAGTGCCCCAAATATAGAGGGTATATATAATTCTTACATTTTATAACTATTATTTGTATTTTTAATAACAAAATATGTTGTTTCGATAAAAAAGAGGATTTAATTTATTTTATGAGAAATAATCAGTTATTTTGATCCCAGTATTATACTTATTTCTAAGAATTTTTGAAATTTTAATTCTGAATTCATAGTACTCTTTGAGCCCTTCAGGAAGTATTGAATAAAGAAGCTTCGAGATTATTCAATTCTTGTTGAATCTTTTAAACATAACCCTTCAATCTCATCAATTCCATTATACAAAGTCCCATTATCTTCAATTCCGTTTATTTAAAGTTCCATTAACCCTGAAACATGTTTATCAATTAATTCAGATGCTTTTTTGAATTAATTTCACGAACACATGTTCTCTGTTCGTTTATTTTCATCCGACAATTGACAATCGTTGTTGTTGTTACTCGACCACAAGATTCTCCTACAGATGCAATTATTTGCCTCATATTAATCTTCAACAAGGTCGAATAGTATTCCTTAACATCGTCAAGGCACATCATCTCATAAAGAATGTTGTTATAATATGTCTTGAAAGAGTTTATGATCCCCATATCTAAAGGTTGAAGAAGTGCTGTTGTATTTTAGGAAATTGCAACTATGGACGTCTTTTACCCTTTTTGTTGATTCCAGATAAACTCTGTTTCTGTATAAGTGGAAACTTGATGCACTTAGTTGTTTACTTTAACTTCTTTCTCGGTGTATCCGGGGTTAATAAATTAATTAATTAAATTTTAGGAATTTTAAGAAATGATAAGTTTGAATATTTTTGAAATTTTCTGGCACGGTGAATTATCCATAAGAATCAAAATTTTTCTGTTTTTTGGATCATTTCAAAGTTTATTTTTTGCAACCATTTATCAAAAATATCAGTCGTCATCCAAGCATTTTTGACGCTGTGTACAAAATTAAAAATAACCTAATAAAATATACCCTATAATCCTCAGTTTGTATATTTTTAAGCATCTTGGCGATTTAAATTTCCCGATAACAAGGGGCTTTAATTTTTCACCTTCAAGACTGCAGCATAAAAAAACTGAAACTCGTTCTTTGCTTTTTGTTTTACCAAAACAATCATCATTGAAGAGACAATGATTTACATTTGATTTTTTAACAAAAAGAGAGGTTTCGTCGCAGTTAAAAAATATATATTTTCTCGTATTAATTAAATAAATTGTCGTAATCGTTAAAAAAATCTTCGACTTTATTTCTGTCACATGAGTTCTTTTCACCCGAAATTACTTCAAACAATAATTCATGGCGCTTTTTAAATCGATCCAACCATCCATTTGATGCGTTGAAGTCATTGAAGTCAAGATTAGCTGCAATTTTTTGCAATAGTTTTTTAGGAGAAATCCTGAAACTAAAATACGATTCTCTCTCAAACTTTTAATGACTTCGAATACTAATCGATCAATTCGAATAGAAAGATCTGATTCGAACTTCTTAGATGAGAGTTCATCAGAGTATATTTGTGTTTTTGAAACCCCTTTTCCGATTTCTTTTTTAATTCGTGAGACGGCACCTTTTCCAATATTGTACAATTGACAAATTTTTCTTTCTGATATATTTTCTTTTATTAAAGAATCGGAAATCTTCTGTTTCAGGTGGCAACTAAGCTTCGCATGCATGCTTAAAAAAATATTTTAAAATTAATTAAATAAAGATAAAAATGAAATAATAAATTTTAATATTATCGATTGAAAAAGTGCCCCAAATAGGGGAGTTTTGCATTTTAAATTTAGGCTTCCTATTGGTCAAAAAATGTAAAAAATGAAAAATCATTCAAAATAATATTTATTAAAAAATCGCCCCCAAAACAAAGGGTGCCCCAAGGCCGGGGTTTTATTGGGGCGGGTCGTATTGTAAGTTGTTTCCGCATGAACAGTAGTCACAATTTGTACATAAAAATTCAAAAAAATAATGTCATAGTCCATACATGCGAGATTTATCACAAAATTAAAAAAAATGTTTTCTTAGTAAAACCTTCATTGGAAAAAATTATTAATAATATTAATTTGAAGTTTTATATCATCCAATTTATATTTAGCTAAATATAATTTTAATCACTTTGGACGAGATAAATTATATAGTTTTTTATCACTTACCCTTGATGGTGCTACACGTAGGGAAGTTAGTACTGTGGTCTCTGAATGTGTTTATTGTCAGGTATCAAATATAGTAATTTTAGTCAAAACGATTGCTTGCAACTAAACCTGAAATTACGCCAATCATTGCTAATGCTCCAAGAGATCGGTACATTTTGTTACGTCATGATTGGGATGCCAATAGGGTAATAGGTGCTACTCATTATATGACGAAGTTTCTACAAAAAGGTACCAAGTTGTCAGTAAGAAAGAAGAACTGATAGCTATTGTTGACCAGGACGAAGAAAATAATGAATATAACACAGTTCACATTAGTCGAGCTAAAAAATTGTTACCTTTGAAATTTTTTAAGATGTGTGTTTTTTAAATTGGGTCACTTAAATGATTACTAACATTAGTTTGGTTAGGGTTAGAGTTAGGGTTGATTTAAAATAGTTTAGCTTGACAGATTGTAATTTTAAATATTTATGTTAAAAATTTGAAAAAAATGGTTAAATTTTAGAGCTAAAATTAGTATGGCTATCCATTTTTACGTAATTTTATAATAAAATCTTAAATCAATACGTAATTGATTAGAATTTGGTTTCATGTTGGTTTTCAAGTATTTCTTATAGTCACAATTAAAGGTATAAAACTTATGAATTTTAGATATTTAATGAATATTTAATACAAAGAATTTCAAAAATATGATTTTTATTAAAAATTATGAATCCTGCATGTATGGACTGTGACAAATAATAAATAAGATAAATCGTAGAAAAATTTTAAATTTATATTTACTTTTTAACTAAAAAAT
Source organism: Dicyema japonicum (assembly GCA_011109175.1). NCBI lineage: Eukaryota > Metazoa > Dicyemida > Rhombozoa > Dicyemidae > Dicyema > Dicyema japonicum. The sequence continues at coordinate 11,273 of RDEW01000033.1, forward strand.
ACCATATGTTGATTTTGTTGCAGGAAAGCGACGGTCACTTTCCAAATAAATACATTTTTTCTATTTGTTTGGTGTGCTTTTTTCTTAAGACAATCCGGTTCGGCAGTGAAGTATTCACTGATGACGCCTTTACTCGTCAATCGTAGATCCGTGGAACCTTAAGTCGAAATATACAGATTCGAATTTTGCCCCGCACTTGATTATTATTAACCCCGGATACACCGAGAAAGAAGTTAACGACTAATTAAGTGTATCCAGTTCTACTGTATACTCCTTCCAACGTCACACAAGTACAAGAATCTGAATAAAAGGTAGAGGACGTCCGTTACTTGCAGACTTCTCAATACGTACCACTCTGTCGTCACCTGAGAGGTTTTAAATTGTCTATTAATTATACTTTGTGGGAATTATTTTATGGAAATTTAAATTAGTTATTAAATAATAATTTGTTAATTTATTAAGATGTTGTTTGATAACCACCCTTAGGTTGCCATGGATCCGAGTCTTTAATTTTTTTCTATGATTAAGCTTTAATCTTACAAAGTGTTTCAAAACCATGTAACCAGCCGCATAACCGAGTGTTAGCACGCCTGGGGAAAAATCAATGAATATGTTCAAAACTTTTCCACTTGTCACTGTGGCTGCTTCAGAATATTGAAAGTCAGCAAACATCGAAATTAAAATAACCTAAATTCTCTTGAATAAATACTGTAAGTAAAATTGGAGCTGTTCCCCCGATCGTAAATAACCAATAATAGTTGAGCTTTTTCCCCAACATAAGTTCCATATCCTTCATGTAATTTTTATATCCTAAAATGCAAAAATGATCTACCATGGACGTAAATGGCAGCAATGCATTCAAAAATTCCAATCCATATGAAATCAGTGCTGATCCCATTATCAACAACGTCTAATAAAAATAGTCCACCCTGTAAATAATAATATTTAAAACCTCAAAACACATTGGTAGTCCAATGATAAAGAACGTCAAACAAATTGTAGCCCGGAATAAAATATTCATCTTCCGACTATGACTTGGCAACATTTTTTCCAAAATACTTAAGTTGTTTTCAGTGATTGATAGCTGTTAAATTAAATTTGTATATACTATAGAACCAAGTCCAAGTAGCATCATCATTAAAAAGAATAATACTGACCAAAGTTGAGGAAGTGGAAGTTTTGAGACACCAGTTGGGTACACGACGAACGCTAAACCAAATCCTGTGATAAAGATTATATTGATTAACCTCCTTGAACTATTTCGCTTATTGGTTTATTTTGCAGGTATGCCAAATAACCGCATGTAGAAAACACGGAAAATCCAACATAAAATGACGTCCCGCAATTTAAGAAGGACACTAAGACGGCATCCCTGATGGCGTTATTATTGAATTTGTTATGACTCGATAAAGTGACAATACCCCCAAAACAAGTCGACAGGGAAAAGAAAATTTGAGTAGCCGCATCCTTCCATACCTAAGATTATATGATATATTTACTTTATTTTCTTTGAGCCTCTCATTTTTTGGTTTCAAGTAATAAATGATCCCGTCTTTAGAACCTGGTAGGAGAGCAGTACGAATCACCAAAATTGTCATCATCACATATGGGAATATTGAAGTTATGTAGGAAACCTAGTAAATGTTATTTGAGAAGAGACCTTCCCCAAACTTTTAATAGAAAACGATAGGCATAAAAATACGATGAACCAAGCGACAAAATATCCTGCGACCATATTATTCACTGGCATTCCAAAATCTCCAAATCCAGATGATATTCTCAGGATTTTGTGACTTTACATAAAATTACTGATAAATACTTATAAAATTCTGATGCCTCTTTTCCTTCAGAACCTTTAAATTAAATAAATAAATACAATTCTTATTCCAGCTGTTGTTGCATGTAGTCCATGGTAAAGGATTTTTAAAAGAATAATAAAAAAATTGAACACACAATCCAACCAAAATGTTGTAATAGCACCCCAAAACACATGAGATGTACAGACAACTATATCCAATGCCTATTTTCTGATAAATTCACCCAACCTCGGAATGCGGGTGCTATATTCCAACATTGAAGCCATTAAGCCCGCAAAATTGTCCCAAGGATATTTCCAAGAAAAAATACTGGAAGTCCGATCAAAAAAAGACTCAAAAAATACGGCAAAAGAAAGGCCCCTATTACTTTATTGTTTATTTCAACCTCCGCCATTTTCATAGCACAAAATATGGGAATCTCCATACATTTCCCAAGCCAATAGCAAAGGAAAGAAGAGTCAGAATGAATTCTATTTGTTTAGTCCATATCAGGTTCTCGTTTTTGCTCATAAAACTAATTTATTATATTTTTTAACTAAAATAATGATACGCTAAAAATTATTCACTTACAATTCCTTATCGTGTAAATTACTGCGTTACAATATTTATAATGATTTTACCACAATTTAATTTCATAGAAAACAGTTTATTGCTCAAACATTAGGCAAACCTCAATTTGTTTCAATTCCTCTTTGTAATTAGAAAGTGCATTCGAAAAATCATAAAGTATTCGTTTATGTCGTAATATTTTAAAAGGTTAATCTCAAGATGAAGCATTGAGTATTCCAATTTATTATCAAAAGTCACATGATTTTCAAGGACTTTAGAGTAACTCTCAGCTTTTAGCAAATTTATCATAATTTTGATTATTTAAAGTCATAGTTGAGGTTAAATAAATTAAGAAAATTGTTAAGTCAAATCAATGAAAAATTAACTATTTGATTGTAAAAACTGTTAATGATAAACTAAACCTCCTCTTTGCCTTGTTCTCGCTCAACAGTTTATTTAAATAGTTTCCATAAAATTAAGATAAAGAATTTTAAACTAACAGTGTTAACGAATTTTTGAAATATCAATTTACGAAACAATTCTATTCTCGGGACGACTAGAGTATCGGACTCAGAGAGTCTTATTCTTGAAGATTTCAAAGTGACTGAGGATCGTCGGGAAATAAAATTCCTGTTCCAAAAGATTTATCTGGCAATTGTCATGAAAAACAGCCAATCCATTCTGTCTGTTCTGATAATGTCAGTCCTATTAACTTTGCCTTGTTTGATAAACAAATAATAAACATTTTATCTGCATTATAGAGTTGACATTATTTTTAATGATAAATAATCTTCCTTGTATTAATAGAATTTAGATATTTCTGATGTCTAATTAATTTCCTTGGAAATAAATTCCAGATAACAATTAATACAATTATTGATAATTTGATATGTTTTTGAATTTACATTCCGCGGTTCATTCATTCGTTAGAAATATTTTTGGTTCTTAAATGTTGAATAGGAAGGAAACTGAAATTGGGAGAGGATCTGGATGATCTGAGGGAAACAGGGAAAATGGAAACGAATTACAGCTCGTATCCTGAGATGCACGGCAAAATTGGAACCTCAAATTAGTTAACTTTTCTGGTTCCGCAAATTTTGTTATTAATAATAATAAATATTGAATACCCATTTTACAGTTTATAAATATTTTCTTAATTTTTATATGGAAAAATATTATTTACTTGGAAATAAATCAACAATCTGCTATAAATAGCAAAATAAATTTTTGTCATAACACCAAGTCTTGGATAACTGAATTCATGAAGTATAGGGATAGCCTTATTATTTCGACACTCATGGCATTCTGATGATCCACAGCAACAATCAACCAGCAATATAAACAAAATTGATTTTATAGGCAAAAAATGGACTATAATGTTTTTGAAATTTATTATTAACCACAAGCTTACAATTTTTGGTCCATTACTTGAATTATCTAAAACTTAATTTAATTTTATATGCACTTGCGGAGCTTGAGAAATGGTTTCTCAGCGTAAATGTTAACAAAACTGAAATTACGGAAATCAAAAGAGAAGACGATATTACTCATGAAAGATGGAGACGTACTAATAAGCTCGGCTCTCTACTAGGAGACGCTGAAGAATGTACTAAGGAGGAAAACACTGGCAAATGCGGCAATGGCTAAACTGAAGAAAAGGATGGGCTAAGGGCCAAAGGACTTGGAATTGACATCAGATACAGGCTTTACAACGCGTTAGTAAACCGATTTTATTGTACAACGCTGGGACATGGGAAAGTTCCTTCAACGAACTATTGAAACTGGATTCGTTCCATAGAAGGCAAACTAAGGAGCTTACTCGAATGGAGTGACCACATAAATATCAACCACTGGTATCTACAACAAGTGTATGTGTTCTTACATCAGCAAGGATGTGATAGACGGCCCGGTGGAGGCTATTTGGGAATGTACTAAGAATAAACCCGGACGCACCCGTTAACAAAGCGATGGAAGATTACTTTGACAGTTGCGAAAAACCCTTCCGCGGACGACCTAGATCGACACTTCCGACAGCCTTAAACAAAGACTTAAATCGTGTGAGAAAAAATCTAAAGACGAGGGACGACCTGGACGAATTGAGATCACTTGCATTCGACAGAGGAAGATTGAAAAGACTAACTATAAATATTGTTTCTTTGAGTGTTGCACATGAGGCTATAATCATTATGGCTTTCGTGAAAGTGCCTTAATAATAAAAATAATTTTCCTTGTATTAGTAGAAATTAGATATTTCTGATGTCTAATTAATTTCCTTGGAAATAAATTGCTGATAACAATTAATCAATTGTCTATAATTTAATGATTTTGAATTTACATTCCGCGGTTTATTCATTCAAATTAGTTAACTTTTCTGGTTCCGCGGACATTAATTTATTTTAAAACCCAAGGATTACCAAAAAAGAAAGAATTAACTTGCTAAATTAAGTGATCCCAGCCTTAAACATCTCTTGAATAACTTTCGAATGGTCCGCCAGTGAACCAACAGCGTTTTTGAAGTGTTTTCTTTTATTTCTGCAGAGAAATTCTATCGGAGTGCACTTTTTTAATGCCGATCTGAATTCCTCCGCATGAACCACCCTCTCTCTGAATGGCTTTCCTACCTCATTGCACATACGTAGAAAGCCCAGGCCATTTCTCTCCGTCTCCTCCTCTGAAAACAGAATGGGGACGGATGTGAGTCTGATTGTATATGCCTCATGATCTTTCGTCTGAGAGAGTTCATACACTCCACCTCTGTAGAAGGAATAGCAAATCTCCAGGCAGAACAGGCATATTCAATCGTCGGCGCAATAACTTGGAGATATACTTTGCTGATACAAGCAGTAGGAAGGAAGGGGCTCTTCTTTACGATGGCTTTTAGGACGTTCAATTTTCGAAGATCCTTGGTTAACACCTCCGTGTGACTGGCGAACGTCATCAGAGAGTCGAAAATTACTCCAAAGATCCTTCTCGATTCGTGTATAAGGGATGAAAATGTTTCCGAGGAATATTTCAAGTCCACCTTTAAATTTTCTGTCCGTAGTAAATAGAGTGAACTGAGACTTGGATGCAGACACAGAAAGCAAATTCATGGATAGCCAGTCACACACCTGGTTGAGGTTTGACTGAACCACCGCCACAGTCCTGGAGGGAGATTTGTTCCTTGGATCGATAATCAGGTAGTCCGTATAAAATAAAAACATGGTATCCTGATCATTGTTCGTAGGTAAATCGTGTAGAAATAAGTTAAATAAGAGAGAAGACAGAGGGAGAAATTTCAATTTACGAAACAATTTTATTCTTGGGACAACTGGATTATCAGACTCAGACAGTCTCATTCTTGAAGATTTCAAAGTGACTGAGGATCGTCGGGAAATGGAATACCTGTTCTAAAAATTTATTAGCAATTTCATGAAAAACTGCCACTAATTTTGTTTTGAAAATGTCATTCCTATTAACTTACTCTGTTTGATAAACAAATAATATTGCATTTTATCTGCATCATAGAGTTGACGTTATTTTTAATGATAAATAAACTTCCTTGTATTAATAGAATTTAGATATTTCTGATGTCTAATTAATTTCCTTGGAAATAAATTGCAGATAACAATTAATACAATTGTCTATAATTTGGTATGTTTTTGAATTTACATTCCGCGGTATATTCATTCAAATTAGTTAAAAATATTTTTGATTCTTAAATATTGAATAGAAAGGAAGTTGGTATTGGGAGAGGATCTGGATGATCTGATGGAAACAGAGAAGATGGAAACGACTTACAGCGCGTATCCTGAGATGCATGGCAAAATTGGAACCTCAAATTAGTTAACTTTTCTGGTTCTGCGGACATTGCTATAATAATAAATATTGAATAGCCATTTTACAGTTTATAAATATTTCTTAATTTCATATGGAAAATATTATTTAATAATAATAAAGCCTTTTCACGAGAGCCATAGTATTTATAGCTCCGCATAGGCAGGACACACACTTTATTTAAGTAAAGAACAGTTAATTTTAACTAATCGTAGAACCAAGAAATGATCTTCACTTCTTTTTTCTTTTTCTTGTGTGAGTGTCTTTTCTAGACATTCCAGTTCCGCAGTGAGTATCCACTGATGGCGGCGTCACTCGTCAAACCCTTTCTGCATCGTAGATGCGTGGAACCTTGTTGTCATAACACCAAGTCTTGGATAACTGAATTCATGAAGTATATGGATAGCCTTATTATTTCGACACTCATGGCATTCTGATGATCCACAGCAACAATCAACCAGCAATATAAACAAATTGATTTTATAGGCATAATGTAATTGAAATTTATTATTAACCACAAGCTTACAATTTTTGGTAAGCCCAGCACAAACAGTCCCGACTAATCAATCAAAGGAAGGAACCAAAGAGAGAAACTCTACTTGTCAAATCCATCCTCCAATAGTCCATTAAAGACTTCCGCTTCTTAAAAGAGGTGGAGGTCAGCCCTCTACATTTCATCACACGTCCTACGTCGCATACATAACTACATTTTTAGATGGAAGATTTTCATAAGGTTAATGTCACATGGACCACCACCTACGCATGGGCGACTGGTTACATTGTTGTGGTTTCCTATCCTTGGAACAAACTAATTTTCAAACAATGAACATTTATTACCAAAAAAGTGAGCAAATTATCATATACAGCGTCGCAGGCGCAGGAGAATTGTCAAGTTCAAGGAACAATTATTAAATTAACTATTTTTTAAGTCTTTCTATTTCCACAGTCCATATTTCTCCTTGAAATCGTTTATCTATTAATTTCGAACGATTATTTAAATCTTCCATCTACTCCTTACTTGAATTATCTAAAACCTAATTTAATTTTTTATAACCACAAAGTACTGAATTTATTCTAGTTATTCCACGATATCTTTCACAAGGGCTCTATTAGAAAATGAAATTTTTCCACACTTAAAACTGGTGTTAAATGCCCCACTCAGATATTTTCTAAAAAGACCCTCCAGACGAATACTAAATACAGCCTGGTCATCAATGCCTGGCCTGTCTGACTTACCTACATCATCGAACATCACAATAAGTGCAAGAGATTATCGGAATTGATGATTCTAATTCTGAATAGACCAGACTACCATAAAAAATAACCCAAGGATTCCAAATACACGTTGTGAACGTTAAGTGGATAAAAGAAGCGATTGCTTGCCGCTTTGGACTGCACCCATTTTCCTACAGGAAGAGTGTGGGGAGATCTCCAAAACCTTTGGATGCTCCCGGACACCCTTTTATGCTCGAACCAGTCGGCCTTTGCAGACGTGACAAATGGTATGATCATCTTCCTCTTTGAAGCCGGAAACCTCTTGTCTGAGGTGTCTCATGCATCGACACATTCGCCCCTAGAAACCTAAATCAAAGTGCTTCTGGTCTTGCTCTTTTACTGAGAAGGCCAAGAGATCAAAAAACATCCGAGGCAATGACCGCGGATATTTACAAGGGAGATAGGAGACTCCCTCTTGCAAAAGTTCTTGTTGGATCAAGGGCGGAGGCTACATCGCTTGTTTCTTAGCTTTCAACATTCCCCACGTGCCGATTACATGTGAATGGTACAGAAGAGGCCCACCTAGGTGCTTCAAATGCCAACGCTATGGACACATATCCTCCTTCTGTAAGGAGAAGACAAGATGTCTCCGTTGTGCAAGGGAACACGACCTGACTGCTTGTGGAGAGACTCCTGGGAACACAATGAATTGCATAAATTGTGGCTCGTCCTCACATTGTGCCAGATATGATGGATGTTCAGCAGTTAAGAAATCTGATCAGAGGAAAGCAACTAAAGCGATGGACAGGCGATAATCGGCGATATTGGGAAAACGTGGACAGCAAAACAGTTACGTCAAAGTCGGCACATAAAATTCGTCAAAAACCGAACGATGTCTCACTCAATCTATCAGAGAAGATATACACTGAAATATCGGAGATTATGTCACGGCTAAACTATCTGTGCTCGATTGCACATGTGGATTTATTGGAAACGGTGACCTTGGCTTTTAAGAAGCAAGGCCATCCAAATGTTCGAAGCAAGGACTAAAAATAGTGCTAGTGAATGCCCGATCCCTAGGGAAAAGGCATAATGAACTAGCACTACTTGCGAGGGCCTCCAAGATCGACATCTTGGTGGTCAATGAAACGAAATTAAAGACAGCGAAGAGTAATATAATGACTGGATACAATTCTGTGGACATTTTATGGAAGGCTGAAGCAGTTGCTGGTACGGGAACGTCTATTTTCTACCGGGACTGCCTCCGAATTCAAAATCCAAAAGTCGTTTGTGATGTGTGTGAATTTGTAAGCATGGACGTTTGTTTCCACGGAGAATGGATTATTGTTGGAGGTCTATCTCCAAGAATCTTGAGACTTGTTATACAGATATCACTGAGTTCTACAACAAGAATTCCTATACTATCTCAATTGGCGATATTAATTCAAGAAGAACACTAGTTATGGTTGTAGCAAGACAAATCAGGATGGACGACGTTTAGAATTATTGTCTGATTCATGTGGCTTTGTGATCCTTACGTCGGATGACCCAAATCATTTTTCTTATCATGGTGACAAACTCGGCGTATTCCTAGTATCGCCAGCTCTATCTGTGTATGTGCAAGTCGATCAATATGCAAGTCGAGAACTAACGAATCTCATGTAGTCATATCTTCACCTATATGCACGAAGGGTTTTCTCAAAAATAATCATTATTTTATGTCGCCAATTATTATGAAGCTTATTCGTGAAAGGAATCGCCTAAGTGCAAAGCAAAGGCGTTGTGTCGACAAAATAGACGGGGAATTCATATCAGCCAGAATCAGGATGATGAAGGAAGCAATCAGCAGTATATGGAAGGAGGAGACTGACCGTATGTGGAAGGCTGAGGCTGCGAAAATTGATCTTTTTGGAAATGCTATCAGAAGATAATGTGTCCGAAGTTGGGAGCAGAAAAAATTATATTGAATAAACCAGACGGGGGAGTATGCATAACGGAGGAAGCACCTTCGATATTTAGTCAATTTGGGAATTTGAAAAAAAATATATTTTGTTTTTTAATAATTTGTCGCCAATTTGAGAATTGGCCAATTTCTTAGGAAAATTGGCTTTTTCTAACAACTTTTAGTCATAAGTTGGCCAATTAGATGGACTTTACTGTATTTGAAATAAATTAATTAAATAACTTAATTATGGTACGGCTGGAAGTATTACAGCCTCTTTCCTAAAGGAAATCGGGGAAAATTGGCCCACCGCAAGAAAGACGTGCGGGAAGCGGTCTGGCTGAGGCAAAGAATTGGTATCGCTGTTATTCGCGGAAACGCTTACTCCGTGATGTCAGCAGCCGCTCTCCCCCATAGTTAATAAATAATATTTTATTGTTAATAAATTTTTGTTTAAAAAAAAAAAAATTTAAAAAAAAAAAATAAATAACTTAATTAAATTAATTTTAAAATTTAATTAAAAAATTCGTGCTAGATTTTTCCGGGCTTATTTTCGAAAAACCCCGTAATAAGCAAATGCCACATTTGTTGACTCTTATTATTTTATAGAGTCCAGAAATCTTTCCATTGCCTTCAGTAGTAGACCTCGACTGACCGTGTCAAAAACCCTCGAGTCATGGTAGGGATTGTAGTTGTCTTTTAATTTCTTTGGTTTACAGCGCAGAGCTACTTGTGGCTCCAAACTAAATCCGTCGTTGATCTCCCAGTCATGAATCCATTATGACTTTGTGCAAGATAGTCCCAGTTGATCTTGAAAAAATTAATTTATTTTTCTGTGTAGTGTCATGTACATAATTGTGTGTTTCTATGGTATCATTTAGCAAATTTTCAAAGTAGGCCTCTATGTATTCCATTCGATCGATAAGGTTTATCAGAAGCTTTCCATTACCGTCCTGCAGTTTTATTTTTGATTCTTTCGTTTGATCGTCCGTATTACACTGTATATTCTGTAGGGGGTTTTCAGTTCTTCCAATTCTGCAATTTTTGTTTCCAGTAAATTTATGTCGTACTTTCTATTAAGTTTATTTATTCTATTCTGAATAAACGTTCGTTTCGACCTGATTAATCGGGCACTCTCCCAAAGTATTTTTAGAAGTCGTATTTTTGGTGCATCGGGGCAAGTTTTGTCTTTGTATACTGCTGGAGTCTGTGTCACCGTAGAGAAATATCATCTTTAATGAGAGTGTAAATCCCTCCAAGGGGGAGTTCTTTATCAGTGTTGCCGATAATCTTCTCAATGGAAATTTGATAATTTTCCCTCTTTTGTCCGGATGCCCATAGCTGTTCAGTCTTGTATCTTCTGACCTATGTCACAGGTTCTCCTTGCTTCGAAGTTTTCATAAAAAACAAGCGGAGTATCAGCTCCTCCAAAAGATCTTGATGACAGTAAAAGACACTTTTCTTCTAAGTAGAATATGATGTAGTCTAAAAATGTTGATTATTTTTTCCGTGAAACAAATTTTTCTTCCAGTCCACGTAGTTTTGACTAGCTGGATGTTGAAAGCAGATGTTCCATAAAATAAGACTAAATCCTTGATATAAGTTGGCCAGTGATTCTGATTCATCTTTCATGTCAACCTATAAAGGCCTCATCCCCTTTTTGGACTGCTACTTCGTATTCCAGTCTCCTGCAATGAGCAGCCGATAGTAAAATTGAAGTTCCATCATTGTCCTCCCCAATTCCTCGTAGAATTGGTCAAGTTCTTAACGATTTCGCATAACACGCCCACTGTGTGGAGCATAGACATTTACGATCGTATTAAACCTCCTTGACTCTTTACTAGGTTTCATTTTAATTGTATTAAACAGATCCTGCTGTTAACTATTCAGTAGTTGTACAAACATGGGATAATATCCTTTAACATATCCTTGACCATAGTGTCTCGAATTAGAAGGAATCAGCATTAACGCATAGTTTCCATGCTCCCCGTACTGTCATCTTTTTTGCAGGCAACATACCGGATCTCATAATAATACAATTACAGTAAACCCTCATTAATCCGAACTTCAATAATCCGAATTTTTCTGATGAGTTAGCAAAATTTTACAAAGTTTCCTTACAAACAGACTTCAATATGTCACAAAAGTAATATTTGTGAAATAAAAATACATCAAATATGACTCTTAGAGAATTATCCCATATCTGTGAAATAAAAATGAACCCTTATTTGGGAATTTATACACTTTCAGAAATTCTAAAAAACCGTAAAAGTTGGAAAACTGTGAAACTACGATTAACAAGTCAAGAGCTAAGTGGTAAACGTCTTCAACTTGATAATTCGAATAGATGAAATTAATGGTTATATTACTGAAGATATCATTATTTCATAAGTTAAGTATTTAGTGAAAAGCTCGGAATCAATGATTTTGAAGTTAGTAAAAATTACACAGATTTAAAGGAAGATTTAATCTTAAACTAAAAGTTCTTCTTGGTGGAGCTAACAATTTAACACAAGATGAAATTAATTTGAATAGACGAATATGAATAGTTAAAAAAAGTTGACCATGATGTATTGCTAAAAATGGATGAAACTAGACTCTTGTTTCAATCTTGCCCTTTTAAAACGATTTCATCTAAAGATAGAAATGGCATAAAGCAATCAAAAGTGAGGATTACTAGCTCTTTGAGCTAATGAAACTGGAGCAATAAAAATTAATCCTTTTTATTGGCGATAATGAAAGACCAATTTTTTAAAAGATTTTGACTTTGAAAATTATTGTATTATGTAAAAAAATAAAAGGGTTTGAGTGACAACATAATTTTTTAGTGATGAATTAAATTGTTACAGAAAAACATAAATATTAACTACAATGAAATTAATATATTTATTCCCCTTCACAATCCGAAAGGCATCAAAAATTTTTTAGTTCGGATTAATGAGGGTTTATTGTATTTACAGATGTTGATTAACAAAGATTTAATTTTATTAATTATATTTTTAATAATAATTAATATAAATAAAAATTTTAAAAATTTATAGCACGTTATTCTTTCGCCACGCTTTGAGAGGTGTCGATGTAGTTTAATATTTTTTCACTATTTATTATGTTATCTCGCATTTTTATATATTGTTAAATTTACTATACTGAATGATTTTTATCATTTTTACACATTTTAGATGCCCAAACTTACACTACAATCCAAGAAAGCTAAAAAGGTAGCTAAAAGGACTAAAATCGCCGATAAACTTAAGGGTGTATCCTCCGTGCCTGATCGCTCAGTATGACTTCTTGTCAATTTATAGGGAATGTTGTTGGTTTCGAATATTCGCAATGAAAAAGAACAGCTGTCTAATTCTGATTTGCTAAAGCAGGTCCTCGATGCTTTGGCTCATATTGTTTCGAAAACATCTTTGGGACCTCAACTTTCGAAATTACATTTGAACAGTGTTAAGGTTTGTGTTTGTAGCTCAACCATTAGGAAGTTATCAGTCCTGCTGGTGAGAGGGCTATTCTTCTTTTTGTGCCAGTTCCGGAAATGTCTTCATATAGGGATATTTTTGAGGAACTAGTCACTGAACTTTCTTCTTGTTTCGGTCCTACTGCCTCTTCTAACTCTCCTACTTTCTTTATTCTCTCTAACCGTCGGATTATTCCACGAGAGAGCAAGAAATATTTGTTTAAGCAGAAAAGGCCCAGGTTGTCACCTATAAATATTGTTTTTAGGAGTCGAACTCTTACAGCTGTGCATGAACAATGGTTGTCTGACTTGGTCTATCCTGCTGACATTATTGGTCGTAGAATGAGATATTTTCCTGTCTCTGAAGTAGGCGAGAGTAAAACTAAAGTTCTTCACCGGGTCCTGGTCTCAGATAAATTTCAATACAAACTCGAAGACAAGAAGGATATTTTGACAGCTGTCTATAGCAGTTTGACTCGCAAGACCTTTGCTTTAGGGTTCGCCCCTTCTTAAATTAACTTTTGGTTTTCTTTTTGGAATTTGTTTTATTTTATTTCTTTTAATTTTGTTATTTCTGTAATTATTATTATTTAATTTTGTTATTATTTTGCTGGTGTCGGTCTTAGACTTGAAAATAATATTTTTTCAGTAAAATTTTTTTACTGAAATCAATAATAATTTATGTAGACAGTAAACGTATTTAATAAAGTAACTTTTTAAGACAAGGTCTCCAGTATGGTCTGTAAGCATTGACCACGCAATGAGAATTACCTTAAAGAAGTCTCAACGAGGATCTACTTGAAAGCGAACTGATCCCCAATCTACGATATTTCATTCTTTGGATCTTAAGGCAAGTAAACAAGGCGTCTTAGATAGCTCTGATGACAGTCGAGTTTAAACTCTGAAAGTTTCCAATAAACACGTAACCCGGAGCGAACTGAACCCAGTGGATCCGAGGCCGCTATTCATTAAACCCGCGATTTCATAGCTAGCTCATCCTTCTTGATACACATACTTGATCTATCTTGAAAGTTAAAAGATAATTTTTAAAAATGATTCCTACAAGCCGCATGGCGCGATGTGGCTATTATGGCTGAAATTTTTTTTCTTCACCTCTGATGGCGTCATTGGATTTCTATCCACTCATCTCGCGGACAACGTCTTCTGGATCACTGTTCTTGGTTGAAGGTTCTGATGGAACACTTCAGGATCAAGGGATTAGTTAGTTAGGTTTTACTTTTGATCATGGAATAATTTTATTTTTTTATTCCGAGGACATTCTGGTAAACCTGGCTCGTCGATGACCATCCCTCTCTTCCAACGTACGTAAACCGGATGATGTAAAAGATATCCTCTGCTCCTTTTGCAACCTTTCCGATTAAATGACATTTTTGAATGTCCTGAACTTGTACCCGTTTGTCTACCTTATCAAAGTTGACCGATCTATGAGAGCAGTCGGTGTTCGCTACGTCCTACTTAATAGTCGCTGGTCTCATACAAGTTAGTGATGCCGAGACATCAGACACGTACTGGACTATGTCCTCGACACGGAGATCCCGTTGAGGATAAAGATTTGACTACTAGAGCATCGAACACCCTTCCATTCTCAATATCACCGCAGAAGAGAATCACTCTCAGAATCTCTGGCATATATGCTGTTCCAATTATGGATCACATGATCAATCGACAACGAGACTTAAAAAAGATCATCTTCAGAGTATCCCTCATATCAAGATTCCAGGCAAACCATAGGCAAAAACAATGCACCTCCATCAAACATTACATTTGTACTTTTCTTTGATGGGGACCAGTTTTTCTGGATTGTTTTCTAGCATGGATGGTATGACTGTACCTGGGCGACCATGATATTGATTTCCATCCGTCATTAAGTGGTCTTCCATAACCCTGTTGAAAGGGGTTTCTCAGTCAGTGTCAAATAACCATGTCTAACAATATCCACGTCCAAGCGTCTCGCTGAGTATTTTACGTTAGTTCACTGTTCCCTATTTTATTCGGCCATGTTACTCCGTGAATTGCTCTTAGTTGTTTTCGGTAAAAGATTTAGTTTGCATTTTTTGTTTACAAAGAGGAAACACTTTGTAGTGTCCCTTGGAACACACTAAGAAAGAGCTTCAAGGCTCCTTCGCCGTCGGATATAAAGTTAAAATCGTCATCATACGTTATTTCCGTGATTGTGTTTTCGTCATAGTTTTTATGATCATCGAGTGCTCTCTCTAGACAGTCTAAACGCAACAGCGAATCGCCTTGAGGTGTTCAAAATTCGTTTCGAAGTCCGTGGTTTACAACCTCAAGCGACCACAACCCGTTAAAAGAAAGAAATTAACTCAAAAGTCTTTAAAAACACCAAAAGATCAGGGATAAAGCTAGAGTCTCGGAAAATGAGATATTAAAAGAGGTCGTCAAGAAGGGGAAATGTGATTGGCAAGGCTCACGACTTACCTAGATTAACAAAGTAATTTCTCAACGGTGTGGATAAAGATTGACATCTGAAGACCTAGAAGACGTAAGGAAACTCGACAAAGTTATGAAATCCTACGCATCAACAGCAGTATATTCCACATAAAACATGTGGATAGCGTTTTGAGTAAAAACTCTCTGCACGCTTGTCTGTCTAAAGGACTAAAATTATATTTAAGACATCGTCTCGTGAGAACCTTCCATATCGGACAAATATGAAGAAGATCGAGGAAATGCAAAAGAGGGCTTTCAGAGTAACGGAGCGTTTGATTTATAAAATCATCGAACCGGACCAACGCCTCAGGAGACCTTATGAGACTAGACTCCAGAATGTTGGAATGCGGCCCCGTAAATTTAGTCAACCGTCCTGTACGATCATGCGTGGGCACGAGGGAGGTACACCGGGCAAAGATGAGGTAACTGTTAAAATGCATCTGGATCATGTGATAATTAGTCTGGTTTTACCGTGGCTTTGGGTTGTTAAATAAATAGTAAAGACTACCAGTGCATCTCACTTCTTTCACATCCAGGGACAAATTACAAATTGATATAGCTTATCAATAATTTAAATATCCATTTATAGGACTACAACTTCCTGTACGCCAAACAGCATTGTTTTTCTCTATTAAATAAAAAAATGAAACTACTCTGACCGCATGAAAGATATCGATCGACCGACATTGATATACGGCCTCGAACAATAGTCGATAGAGTTTTCCTTAGAGTGGTGACTAGCACAATAGGTCTTAAGCTCCCAAATGGTCACCGTCTTTTGCCCGGTTTATGAACGGGTGTTAACATTCCTGTCCCGATTGGAAGCGGGCAGTGTAATGCAAAAGCCTTGTTCAGTATTTGTGCGAAGAAGCTACCGTGAGCGTATTTTAGTAATTCCCCTGGGACTCTATCACATCCTGCATCTCTGTTGCTGTTCATATGGTGGAATGCTTCTAGGACCTCGTTATTTCGTTTGACAACCTCCACAGATGCCCAATAAATGTGGGTGGGTAAATATCATCTGTTTGGAATTGTTTCTGAAAATAGTCGGCAACTCGTGAGGCTTTGTCCCCATCATTCAATATTAAATGTTCGATTCATCCCATATCGATATTTTAGAATTTCGGGAACCCCGGTTAAGCAACCGCACAGCCACAAACACTTGACTTTCATGTGAGAGCTTTCAATTTCGGTAACCTTCTCGCCTAAGTATTTTGTCCATAATAGACGTGCCCGAGCTCTTATTTCATGAAGGATTCTGTTTCGTTGATACTTTAGTTCTCTTTTGGTGTTCAGACAGCAATTTTCAATCATCAGGCGGATGTTTCTTTGGCGCTCTGACATTTCCCTTAGTTTTGAATCATAAAATGCGTAGTTGTTGTTCGAGCTGTTACTTCTGTAGCCGATAGTATCCGTCGCGGCCTGTTTAGCGGCCTCGACCAACTTTTTCAAAAGAATGTTTGGTCTTTCTTCCATATTTAGTTGTGATGTATGTTGTTCGATGTTGTCTTAAAATTTTCTCCGTTTCACGATGTTGTTTATAAATTCCTCTGTAGCTTGTCTTCGATGTTTAATGTTAGCTGGATTGCTCTGGGCAATGTTACCAAATAGTTTCCGTATGCATATCCGAGCCACCGTTATTCTATAATCATTACTTGCTACAGCTCCTCCATATGAGCGTAAGTCCACGAGCAAGTTTTTATGTGCATTCTGACATAATATATAATTTATTTGATCGTATATTGTAATCTTTCGGCCTTTTCTGTGGCCAGTCCATGTCGTCTTATCCTGACTGGATGTTGAAAGGTCGTATTGCAGAGATAAAGACCAAAAATCAGACAAAATTCAATTAGAGACTCTCCGAAAGTTCGTCAAATTCATCAGAGGTAACCAATATTCTGCCGGTATGGGGTACATATACGCTGATGATAGTTAACAGTTTATTCCTTGTCGATTTTAGTTTGATTTGAAGATCATTAACACTCCGCACTTTGAACTCTCGCTTTCTCAACGAAGCTCGGATAGCAAATCCCAGTCCATAGTGTCGTCATCCAGACGGTAGTAACATTAGGTGGTATTTTCCATAAACTTCATCGTGTCCTCCTGCAACTTTTGTCTCAGCAGACAGCATACATCAACTCCGTAAGGTCTAGGTCCTCGCACAGAATGTTCCGTTCCGAGCTCGCTGATAGTCCTCTAACATTAAATGAAGCGACAGTAAAAGTGGATCGAATAAAACATGCTTGAGGCATAGCTAGAGAAACACGTCACCATCAAAACCAAAACGCGGAGGTTTTTGATTATAGTGTTAAAAAATATACATATTTACTTTTAGGAAAGTGTCTATTTTAGGAATTAAATTCCCATAAAAATTTTAAGCACATAAATTACAGTAAATTAAAATGAAATAAATCTAATCAAAGTAAGTATTACTTCACAAGATTGTCTCAAGTTGACGACGCGAAGTGTCACATTCTTGAAGAAAAGCTCTCACTTCTCTACCGTGGAATTGAGTCTTTTCAAAATTCAAGAATAAGTTTTCGAAGAGAATACTAGGATCTAGTCATATTAAGAAAACTCTTAGAAGTAAGGTGGACGAGCACAAGCACGGAATTAAGGTCCCTAATGAAGAATTCACCTCTGCTTTAATCCAACTAGTAGAACTGACACGTGTTAATTGTCAGGATATCCAAATGGATGCTAGAAGAAGAGAAATGAATGATTCGAATGTGGAGAGAGGGGATAGGATGAGTTAATTTTATTTATTTTATTAACCCCGAAATCACGAGAAAGAGGATAAAAGTTATCGTCTAATGATCCCGGTGTCCATACCAGTCCTTTTCATGCGGTTAGTCCATATATAGCTTGATGTGCGGCCCGAGGGGATGGTCAGGGGACTGCCATCTTGAGGAAGTCCCGGTGACGTTCCGTAAGGTTTCCATGATTGAGGGGACGGTTAGTGTTCTTCGTAGCAACGAGGATGAGTTAATGGTAAACTAGAGGGGAGCAATTGCCAATGATTTGGATGGTTAGCTACAATAATATTAAGTTAGGTTATGATAAATTAATAAAATGTTAAAAAATATATATAAAATTTAATTTATATTTGCAATGGAACCTGGTCTTGGTAATGTTATTCAGCAAACCTCTTTAAGATGGATTTTTGTTGGTGGAAAGGGTGGAGTAGGAAAGACCACTACGAGGTATCTCTTTCTAAACTCATCAAATAGCTGTTCATTGGCGATTGAACTAGCAAAGGTGAGATCCAGCGTTTTATTGGTTTCGACTGACCCAGCTCATAACCTAAGCGATGCATTCGACCAAAAGTTCTCACGTCAACCATCACTAATAAATGGATTTCAAAATCTCTTCGCCATGGTTATTTAATCATTTATATTATACAGGAAATTGATCCCTCCTTTGTAAACTTTGAGGTTTCTGAGGGACTTTTTGATGACAACGTCAATAACACTGACTCGATGCGTGAAATAATATCCGTTCTTCCAGGAATTGACGAAATTATGAGCTACATTGAGTCCATGAAGTATTTCCCTTTTAACCACAAGTCTCGTCTCTAACCAAACCTTCTCTGTAGTTGTCTTTGATACTGCCCCCACTGGCCATACTGTTCGATTTCTTAGTCTTCCCAGTGTTCTGGAGAAAAATGTGGCCAAAATCGTCCGACTTAAGCGAATGTTGTCCCCAATTTTGACTCAGGTCTGAAAGTCTAAGGATTTTTAGTTTTCAGGACTGTTGGGCACGGATAGCTCTTCTTGAGTTCTTTTTTTGACAAGCTGTCCTCTTATGGAGAGCTTATTTCGAGTCTGAACAGGGAATTTAAGAATCCAACCAAAACTACGTTCATTTGCGTGTGTATAGCTGAATTCCTGTCAGTTTACGAAACAGAGAGATTGGTCACATTCCTGATGGGTTTAGTTCTGTATTACTGTAGAGTCTGAAATTGATGTCAGGAATGTGGTGGTGAATCAACTTATGCCGAACTTTCAGAGCAACTGTCCAGTCTGTGAGAGTCGGATGACATTGCAGAGTGATTATATGAACAAAATAAACATGCTTTACTCCGAGTTTCACATAACGAGAGTACTTCAGCAGAGTGGGGAAGTAAGGGGGACTGATGTTCTTAAAATGTTCTCCCCTAAGTTGATTGACTGCCCTGACATTTGAGTTAAATTTTTGAGTTTTATTTATTTTTCTGTTTTATTTTTCTTTACGGATGATTTGTTTTTGAGTCACATGTAGTAGGGGGATGTCGCAAAACGGCTTGTGGACTCTCCGGAGTGACTATAGTTACGAATAGCGTCTCGAAATGGTAATCGTCATGCAGGTACCCACTATATCAACTGGAGTACTTATATGACTTGTTTCCTTTTATAATAAATAATCTTGTTTGTGTGATTCTATGGTAGTTATGGTAATAGTATATGTGATTTTTATAACACTGATAAGATCTTCACCACCACTCATTGTTCGGTCGATCCGTATAGAGTTATAACCACGGAAGGGAGGACCCTCGACTCTCTAAATTAAGGGTTTTGACTTTTGAAAGACAGCCGTAGATAATGTGCTTTTCCTAAAAGAGGGTAGTTTGATAATCTTCCCTTTGATTTCATTTACGTTCAGCTGTAGAACCGAGATAGGTCTCTTCTTGTTCTATTGGCAATGGTCGGAATGTGTCTCCAAGAAAAGAGATTGACTCCCTATGGAACAGAGTGTTCTACTGGGATTTTTACTAATATTAAAAGGAGGAAGTACCGCGGTATTGTAGGGTCCGCTTTAATACAGTAAACTGTAGATAAGCCTGAAGCTTCTTATCTCCCCCTAACTGCTTCAGATAACCCTTTTGGTACTTTGTTGCAATTCCTTCTCACGTCATTACTATTGGAATAACGAGGACCTTGCAACTAAGCATCTGCTTCATCTCGTTTGCAAGCAAGTCATACTTCCTTTTTTTCTCTACCTCCACAGTTTGCAAACGGTCTTGAGACTTAATGCCAACCTCTATGATAAGAACTTGACCAGACTCCTTATCATGTACCACAATGTCCGGTTTATTGTGCTTGACTAGCACCGAGGTGCGGATAACTTTAACTCAAATTAAAATACACCGTTATCCACAGAAACAATTGCGACTAAAACTAATAAGATTTCTTGCAATGTGACGATTAAAATAGCTCTTGCAATTTCGATCTGAGTAGATAAGTCATGTGATATTAAGGATACGACGACTCAGGTTTTTATGAACTTAATATTATATTAGGTGCCCTTATTATACGTTATGTTTCTCGAGACTTGCTTAGAGAAGAACTTTTGGCATTATTTATGCTAAAGGGTCAAACCCGTGTAGAGGACATTGCCGGTGCCTTACTTTAATACGTGGAAACGAATCATATTCCAATGAATAAGATCGTATCAATTTCAACCGAAGGTACCCAAACATGCTGGGATCGAGAAAGAGGTTTGTCTTACTTTTTAAAAAGAAAATTGACCATGACCTGATTACATTGCATTATCCACCAGGAAACACTTTGTGCACAAACATTTAAAGAAGGAATTTTAAAAGTTATGGAATTGATATGAAGATCACCAACTTCATTATATCAAAGATAACAACATTCAATTTATCAGAGGGACTTAACCATCGATTGTTTAAAAACTTACTACATGAAAAAGACAGTGAGTATCCAGTATAACAAAGTTCGATGGCTCTCCGGGGGCATGTTCTGAAGCGCTTTTCATCTTGCATGCAGGAAATAAGACTTTTCCTCCAGAACAATAATGCCCAATATCCAGAATTTACTCACCATCACTGGTTGCAAAAATTCTACTTTATGGTGACATCTGAGCTCAACCTTCTAAATTACAAATTGCAAGGATATAGAAATATAGCATTTTCGATATTTGAAGAAATTATTTTATTCCAAAAGAAATTGTCTATGTTTGAAGAGGACTTAAAAATGACACTACTCCATTACCCCAACTTGTGTTTTTATTGTAGAGCAAGGGGTATCGTTATCGATCATGATTATTTTGAGAAAGTGATTTTATATATGATAGAAGTATTTCAAAAAAGATGTAAATGAAATAATTAATTATTGTCGTATGTCATAATAACCGGCGTTGATACTGTCCGGGTTGATAAGACAAATCTATCACTTGAAAACATTAACAACCACTAAGTTTCGTTTCAAGAGAAACAAAATAGAGAGAAGTTAAATCCCCTAGGAAATTAGAAAAGTAAAATCCCGGAGTATAGTAGAGATGTTAAATCCCCAAGGAAAAGAACCGACATATAAGGTTACTTTTTTCAATAAGTCAATCCAATTATTAGATTTGGATTGAAATAGAGTTTTCGCTAACCAACGCTTTAGCGTTTGATTATAGCGTTCCACCTGCCCTTGTGATTGAGGGTGTTTTGGTCTTCCATGAATCGTCTTTATCCCCCAATCACATAATAACGCTGAAACTTCAGAGTTACAAAACTCTTTTCCATTATCCGTGTGTAAGGTTTCAGGCGGTACAACTGAGTAAAACAAGTCCTCAGAAGAATTTCTCATATTTTGTAAATTTTTACTAATTAAGAGAAATTATAAAGCAAATTATGAGTAACAATCAATTACATTCAGACTCAATTTATATTCTTTATTATTGGAAGAATATCTCCGAAGATCTATACAATCCGCCATGAATCCTTCGAATTTATGTGAAACGGTAATCATTTGAATATCTTCGCATGTCTTTAGACTGTTGAAATGGTTGCAAAAATCACAAGTTGATATAAAATGGCGAATAACTTTTTGATTTATACCAATATATTTTTCGCAAATTAATTAAAAAAATTTAATTTTGTAAAATATTTTGTTTTTTGATGGAAAAAAAATTGATCTTTTGACCTCTTCTATTTTCGACCCTTTTCACGCTTAATCGCTTTATTGAATCGAAATAAATTTTTTTTTGTTTTTTGATGGAAAAAGGACCGATCCTTCGACCTCTTCTATTTTCGAACCTTTTCACGCTTAATCACTTTATTGACTCAAAATAAATGTTTTTTTTGTTTTTTGATGGAAAAAGGGACCGATCTTTCGAAGCAAATCTTAGTGGTTGTTAATTTTTCAAGTGATAAATTTGTCTTATCAACCCGGACGCTATGACATACGACAATTATTAATAAAAGAGAAAAGACAGTTGTGTTAAATCCTCATAACTCTAAAATGAGTAATTTATACATCTTGCTGAGGAATTAGCAGAACTAGAAAAGGACAAATATTCTCTGAATTTCGAAAACAAATATATTAAAAAAATACTTGATAAACCAGAAACTATTATTTTTAGGATTTGGTTTAGTCTTCCTGATTCATTCATGGATTGAAAAAATTGGCATTTTGTGTCATCACGATATTCGGGTCTACTTATTTGTGCGAGCAAGCGTTTTCACATATGAATTTGATCAAATCAAAATTAAGGAGTCAAATTGCTTATGCAAATTTGGAATCTTGTCTCAAGTTAAAAATTTTATTTATTTATTTATTTTAATAACCCCGGGAACACCGAGAAAGAAAGACAAAAGAGTCAGACAGTTAGGTGATCCCAGTCCTCGCAATCACTTGTGCCATTCGACGTCTGTGATCCTCCATCGTCCCCACTACTTTCCGGAAGAGCCTTCTCTCGGTCTTGCAGAGGAATCCGATCGGGGAGGGGAATTTCTTATCCAATCGGTTTTCTCTTGCCATGGGAAGGATTAGGCGAAGCGGATTTCCATCTTCCTCACAGAGGCGAAGAAATCCGGAGCCACGACTACGGATCTTAGCTTCCATGAGTAGTGGGTCGACTGTTGATCCATTACGTGGGGAAAGCATACTGATTGTTTTCCGGTATATCGAGTTGATTCTTTGGACCAAAGACTCCGATAGCCCGAATCTCCATGCAACGGAGGCATACTCAATGGCAGGCGCGATTGTTTGTTGGTAGAGTGTAGAAACGGAAAAGTCCATGTTCCTCGTGGTCCTCCGAACAAGGGCGCGTATAACGTTAACTTTCTGGAGGCCCCTGGTGATCATGTCTGTTGCGTGGGAGTTGAATTTGAGAAGGCTGTCGTACTTGACTCCAAGGACAATGGGGGACTTTGTCACTGGAATCCTAGTGGGACCAATGAAAAGACTCGGTTCATCCTTGGAACGACGGTCCGACGTGAATGTGGAACAGATAGACTTGGTTGCAGAAATCGTTAGTCGATTGCCAGCAATCCAATCGTGGAGAATGTTCAATTTTGTCTGAGTTTTAAGGGATGCGACTTGCGTCGAGCGGTTCCGTATTGCAATGACTACGTCGTCTGCGTAGGATAATAACAGGGAATCTTCGTCTCCATCATTAGGTAGGTCGTGTAGGAAAAGGTTGAATAGAATTGGTGAAAGTGGAGACCCCTGGGGTACCCCGTTCGGTAGTAATCGTGATCTAGATCTGAGATCACCACTGACTACTCTTCCACGTCTTCCAGACAAAAAGTTGGCCAGCCATAATTTCACATTCGGACGAATATTAGTAGAAAAAATTTTTCCAACCAAGATTTTCCTCGAAACAGTGTCAAAGGCTTTGTTGATGTCAATAGAAACCAAGATTGTGCGTTTGTGAGGCGGAGGATGGGTGTTAAAACCGTCGGCAATGAACTGCGATAAAGTTGCCAAGTATGTAGCGGTGGACCTACCGCGGAGGAAACCATGTTGAAATATAGGACGCGGAACATACGGAATAATGACTGATAATACAAGTTTCTCCATAATTTTTGACAGTGTGCTGGTAACGGAAATAGGCCTGTAGGATGCAGGTTCTGTTTCTGGTTTCCCAGCCTTCAATATCGGTTTAAAAATGTCAAGCTACAACCCAGACATTACACTATTGGCGAAGGAAATGTAGTCAATTATCTCATTAATTAGATTAAATATGATTTTATTATTTTTTTTATTTTAAAAGGTGGCTCTTACCAAAAAACCAAAAATTGGCTCTTTAGCTTAAAAGGTTGCCAAGTTGATCGGGCAGTTGTAGGACTCTGGAAAGGAGAGCCTAGAATGACACGACGACTCTCGATCATGAAGGGTAACTCCATTGCGTGTTCAGTACCTGTTGGTCATAATGGATACCTTGTCCTGAAAATTGATCAACGATTCCCGAAAATATTTTCAATTTTATTTTCCCGAATACGTCGATGAAAATTAGTGAACAATAAATTAAACACGGCCACGACTTCGATAGAATCATACCTTGAAAATAACAAAAATTGTTACTGACTTTTACAAGGACAAATACTTTTATCACTACGTAAGAAATGGGAGGCATTCACATGAGGAATTAGCAGTTGAGAGGACTTCCTTTTGATATTTTCTATAAGGGATACCACTAGTTGATTACTCAGAAGTTGAGGAAGTGATGTACTTCTATAGCGCGGCGTCATGCGGTTCATCAGCTCTTTAAGTTATGGTGATGCATATAAGGCATCTAGAAAGAGGAGCGTTCACTACACTCCACCGGGAGACAATCTTTTCCTCCAAGTCGAGAGACACATTTTGAAACTTTGACATCCATAAAACCTAGTAACTCTTACGAAAGAAATAAATCAGGCACCAGCTGTCAAAAACAAAGAGCATTGCCAAGACGTTCGCGGAACTACCGCCGCTCATAAGATCCCTCAGCCTGAACAAGATTGCGCATCCAATCTCTGAGAGAACATCTCCGGTGATAGGCCTGGCCACATCCAAAGTCTCAAATGTAATTGGAACGAAACAGAAATGTCCCCAAGTACAGAATATTTGGTCATCTTCCTTTGTTTAGCAGAGGCAGTGTTTGTACTTAATATATTCTTCATGGAAAGGTATCACACAAGTAACATCCCCATATGAGAAAATGTCCTTTTGCAAATGAGAAGATTGTCATTTTGTTATCTCTTTTCTTCTCCATCAAGTCCAACAGGTTCGGTGATGGAAGGGAACTCAGCATCTTCCAGATCTTCTTGCTGTTTTTTTTTCTAAGTTAGATAACAATTGTTTATTTTACGTGGAGGAAACTTACAGAAAAGATCGTAGGGAGTACGGAACGAGCGAAATTCTAAATATTTGCTTATGGAAAAAGCTGAACTGCTTTTAACTACTAAAATATTTTCTATATTAAACGTTTTCTTTTCGGGCAACTATGAACTGTTGCATCATGGTCAACTCCCATCTCGTTTTTAACTACCCAACAAACTACTCTTACTATCATCGCAGAATTCTAGCAGTCCAACAAATATTGTGTAAGTTGTAAGACAAGACCAAATGAGCACTACGGATACATTTTTATATCAATTATATATCTTTGGTAACGAAACCTCATTTCCTCAATTTTTTGCACTCCATTGTACATATTTCCTGAAGATTTCAATACTATACAATATTCCTAACAGTCTGAAAAAATCAAAAAAACACAAAAAGCAAAAAATTAGCGTTTAATACTCTTAAGTTCCTTCAATGACTTGAACTCTTTATTGGCAACTAAACTCCCAACTTCAAGATAGCATTAAGCCTCGTCTCTGTCACATTAAGAGTTCCATTCAAAGGCCATAGTTTAACGGTGTCAGCAAACACCTTTCGAAAGTCAAAATCCTTTCGTTGATTGATCACTTTATGCATCACTTGAAAGTAGTAATTTTCAGCCAACCGTACCAATTCCAGTCGGTCAAACTCGTTAAGATATTTCCTAGGATAAACGTCCAATGAAACTTGGTGTCATGGGGGACTCTTGAAATTCTCATAAAAACAGTCAACAGTTCCTCCAAATTCATCAAATCAGCCAGAATATTCAATAGTAGTTTTACAGCCCTATGATGAGGAATAAAGTCACATGTAAAGGTAAATATGGGACTTTCCGCGTTCAACGTCTTCAGCATGAATCATCCAAACACCCTAAGCTATAATTTAAAAAATACAGCAAATAAATTGTCTTTAGTGTGTTTATGGAATAGTGGCTGAACAGGCAAGAAGTCAGAATCTGAAGGTATAATCGGTCCGAGCATAATTTGACGAGCTAAATTTACATTCTACAAGAAAACAGGACAAATCAACCATATAACAGGTTTTCCGACAGTAGTAAAAGTATGCCAATCTGTAAATCACTTTGTAGTGGTACTGTTGACGTTTCGAGCATAAAACCAGTCCATTCAGACATAAAAAGACAATTTTGTCAAGTTTATCTTCAAAGGTACGCCTAGAAATATAACGAGGAAACAAAGTCATACATTTCGACAACCTGATCTTCCTTAAGAGAAATCCCCTCAAAATTAGAACATGTAGACTGATTTGAGTCCATATTCCAGCTTGATTCGTCCACAGACCCCTTTGCCTTCCATCTATTTATTTCCCTTCTTTGCACAAAGTGGGAATCCTGCAGTCTTATAAAATAAGCCTCAATCTCATCAATGTAATCGTAAATCTTTCCCAGTTGTTTCAGGACAGCCACATTCTGTCTGTAATAAATCTGTATAAGACACCAACTCACCTCTAAAGCCTCAGCAGTGAGAAATCCACATTTTTGAATAAACAGAATCTTGGCGGGATACTGAGCTCCAGCCAAATGGACGGCATCCGCAGCCTATGATAGACAAAGAAACCGACCTGAGCGTACAAATCCAGAATCTTCAGTATCGGTGGATTGGCAGATTTTTCGTATATTTTAGCCAAAAAGTAGCACGGCAACCATCTATCCCCGTCATTTTTCTCATTTGCAGAGTAGTCCTCGGTTGATTTCTGAAAATATGTGTATGAAAGTGATAATGCCCGCTGACATTCTTCCGGACCGTTTCTCCCACATTTCGTAAAAAATGGTAAATTCTGTCAAATTTAATACAAAAGTACTATCGAGTTAATATGTTTGAGATATCCATGTATTTTGTACTCCAAGAGAGCGTATTCGTTCCAAATACTACGACTGGAATCTTCCATCGAGCAAACACGACCAAAATACCATCTAATTCGTTCAATCTCTTCGAATGAGAATTTATCATAATCAGAGTTGAGCTGATAAACAAAAAAACTACAGAATTGATGAGTGGACTAATTTTGGTAGCTTCCGTGACCGCCAAACCAACGGAGGAGTCAAATCTGGAAGGATTGATTGCTAAATCCAAAGCCCAAGCTTGGGAGCTGCCAATTAGCATAAACAAACTCGACAGTCTTATCCTTGAATAGCATTAGGGCTACCATATAGTAAATGTCTCTCATACTCCTAAAATGTTTAAAATCATCACATTTGATCCTCAGTAAGTCTCACTTCCTCAAGCTGATCGAATTTTCCATCCAAAATTAATCTCACATTCTTTTCTTAAGGTAAAACGACAAAATACCCAATATGGACTCATGGATTATAAATCTTGCCATTTTTGTCAGCACTGGTAAGATCTACTCGTTAAATCACCACAAACATCTCTGGAAACAGCTTTCGAACTATAAATCTGAGGAAGGGGAGAAGAAATAAAAATCCCATAGACGTGCTTAGTGTCCACAATGTTGAAGGGAATCTGGTTTCAGGATAACCAAGACCTTCTTTGTAGCGTGGTCCTTCACCAACTTGTACTTCTTTGGTTCAATCAGCCCGTACATACAGTGAACAGTCAGAAGGGAACCGTTTGTGCATAATTCCGCCCATTTGTGTATTCCCCAACCCACAAATCGGTGATGGATATCAAGAAATTGTTTACTAATATGTCCACTACCGACCATACGAGACGAATGCCTATTCTTATGAAATTATAAAACTTTAGCAATTCTGCGTGAATAATTCTCTGTAATGACAAAATTGGCAGATTATCTTATAAAACAAGCTTAAATGAGTCCAAACTGTCCCAACTAATATGAGCATGATTAAATACTAGTAAATCGTCTCCATAAGCAGAACGACGGGGTAAGTAATTTTATGTTTTATCCATAAAGGTTGATTTGACGTTGTTTGAAGGGAGAGAAATATCAGCAAATAGCCTATAAAACCCACAACATTGTCCAAATGGATTGGATTGTTTCCCAGACACCTATTTTGGATTACAACGATATATTACAACTCCAAATGTTTGAAAATCAAATCAAAGAAGGAATATGAGCATTCCAAGGCAGGTTTGAACTTTAAATCAACAAATACTCTCAATAAATTCACTATTAGCTGAACAGATAAGTCTTTGTCGATTGATTTGAGGTATTCTGAGAGTGAGTCAAGGGCAATTTTATTATTTTCCAATGTTAAGTAGACAAATGATTGCAGGTTGTCACTCAAATATGATTTTATCAATTCAATTGGAACTAGTTTTTCGCAAACCGCCCACGTGAGGGATATCTTCCTTGACAAAATCACAACTATAATCAGAAATACTCCAAACCGGTTGAGATGATCTTGTTTTCCTGAATGTTAAGTCTATTCATGGTTTCTAGTCCATGTTTGTCCATCACTTCAATAACAGGTCCCCAAGTCTTATTGCTAAACGGATCTTCAGGAAGAGTCATAGTCAGAAAAACTAAATATCAATTTAGGACAACGCCGAATGTGTAGCA
Organism: Dicyema japonicum; assembly: GCA_011109175.1. Lineage (NCBI taxonomy): Eukaryota > Metazoa > Dicyemida > Rhombozoa > Dicyemidae > Dicyema > Dicyema japonicum. The sequence goes on from RDEW01000033.1 coordinate 40,121, forward strand.
AGTCTCCGTCGGATAACCCACAAATAGTATTTAGCATATTGGAGTACTCAGAGCGCAAAAGATTCAATACATCTCCTGTTCTAAGGATTTATAAATTGTCATACATAGTCCCCCTTTCATAAGTCACTTCTTCTCCATCATTTTGCTTAAATTCCAAGTATGCGATAAGGATCTGGACTAATGTCGTTTAAATACCTTCAAAATTTGTTCTGACTGAGGTGTTGGGAGACTAATCTGTCTAAACCAAATCTCAAAAAGTTCAATCCACATATTAGGGACGGAATTTGGCCTTTTTGTTCAAAATTAATACAAACCATGGAAAGTTCCATTTGTCGGCAAAATATAGAAGCAGACTCATACTGAGGTCACATATACTAGAGGGGTTGTGGTTCATCTGATTGACAAAATCATTCACTACATGTAGGCTATTTTGGGATGATATGGGGTAATTTTCCGAGTCAAATTGAGCTACCATATCACAAATTTGTAATCTTTTTTGTCAAAAATCCCAAAACCTGTAATCAGACGCTAAAAGATCGATAATTGAACTGGTAAATCCAGACTTTATAGTAGAACTCACCTGAGTCTAAAATTACTCACATCTCATCACTTTAAAAGAGGATTGCCTCATCAATGAGGGAAGGGATGACTTCCTGGATCTAATGGACAAGTCTGAATGTTTAGAAACCATTAAACCAAGTTCACTTTGTGAAACGTCCATTTTTGACGAGATTTGAGATTGTTTAATGCTGTCGGAGTAATTTATGCAGTAAATGCTTTCAGAGTTAGCTTCTTGGCTGATATGGTTGATAACTGCGTTAAAAATGGTCACCCAGCTAACATAAAAGCAAACAAATACCTCTTGGTCTTCTTTGGGAGAAGAAAGAGGCAATCCTGCTTGAAAATATGAGGATTCTGCCAAGAATCCTTCGTGAGGGATATAAGCTTATTGAACTAAAGTCATATAATACAAATACAGTCTCTTCCTTTTCCGGGGGAACTGTAACATGTCTAAAATGTTATGTCTATCCATACAATTGGTATGGAAGTTCCCATTCATCATTGATGGCACAAATCTTATTGATAAGAAAGTAAATGAGAGGTGACGTGATGTTGTAAAGGACGCTGTGGTCCACAAAGGTTTTGGAATCTAAAATGAGTCATTTTATAAGAACCGGCAATGTCATTCATTACCAGAGACACCAGGAGGATGGATTCAATCACATTCCGGTTTTTCGGTTCACGTACAAGGGCCTGAAGCAATAAAACAACAAAAACTCCAATAAACGCCTCCTTGGCGGTCTTGAGGTGACCAACAGTCGTTGCAACCATCCCCAGTCTAAGCTGGCAGTTAAAATCCGTGGAATTGTGATCACTTGCCTAAAATAATGGAAACTTGTACTTTCTTTAAATATTTGAATGCCGGAGCATAATCGGCGTTAATGTAGTAAAATTCACCAATAAAGTTCAGTATGAACCACTTGATATCAAGAAGGTATAATTTAATGGGATTCCCGGCTTTGTAACTTATCAGGCAAGATCGCTGGCTTTTGAGAATATCGTTCAGTTTAGTTTCCTCTTCAGATATGGAGAGAGCGAGTTTTACAAGTTGATCAACTGACTCATCCATTTTGCAATGTTTTTATATAATTAAATATTTAATTTTATTTATTTTTAATAATAATTTTAGCCATAAAAATAATTTGATTAAAAAATTAAAATACTCAACATAGACGAGGTTCTCATTATAAAGTTATTTTTATTTTTGTGGTGTCTCGTCTCCGATATTATTAAACAAAATGGAAGGGGAGAAATTGCTAAGTATAATATTTTAGTTGGGGTTGCCATTGAAACTATCTGAAAAGCATTCCAGTTCTCTAACAAGGGGTAGGGGATCATCAAATGCTATAAGCGTTACACGTGGGTGTTATCAATTGAAGTGTAAATATGGATTCCTCAGCAGTTATTTACTAATAATTCATAAGGGTAGACATATCGACAGGTAACTTAGTGGTAGAATGTCATACTATAACAATGGTCATGGTTACTTCGTAGAAGGTTTCTTTTACTTTTCTTTGTTCCTATCTTCTACGTTCTAATAGAGTGATTTCACGTGATCTATTTTCAGATATCCCTAGTGCCACAGAGAAATATCGTTTGAGCAAGAGGTTCCTGGGATCTCATTACGACTAGGATTGAAAGTCTGTGTTCCACATCCGTGCCGATGCGGAGACCAGATCGACTGTTTTGGCTTACACCCTCTCTCCTGCAGGAGGCAGCATAAGGCATATGTCCCTGACACATGACCTTGAACAAAGTCGTTAGGAGACACATGGGCTATAACTGATAGAGATAGATTGACTTATATGTGATCTTCGACACGGGAACTGAATATATTTTATTTGTTGTTTACTATTGACTTGTATCTAATTTCTCATCACCTCTGTGTTCAGATTTCGTTTGGCTAAAATTGGAGAAACTTGAACGAGCGTGGCTTGTGGAGGATGATCATTAGTTATTAATTCTTGTTATAAACAAATCGAATATTTTATTTAGTAAAGAAAAAAGAGTATATGGTCATATAGCGGCTGCTCTGACTGCGTAGCTATTCCCTCTCAGGATGGCGAACGAGATTCGCTCAACTAACCAGCAGCGCTCAAGAGGGTCTCCTGATCGTGTAGCGATCCGATTCCCTAGACGACTCAAGAATTCCAGCGTCGAGGCGCAAGGGAGCCAGACGTCTCAACGGCGAGTGGGACAAACAAAAAATCCTTGGGTAGGACTTGATACTTTTCCCGTTTCAACCTCTCGGCCTTCTCAACGGCAGAAAAGGCTCCGGAGGCATTCTGGAGTAGGTTGCAAGAGGCAAACGTGTCGGTGCAGGTGAACGTCCCAGGCAAGAGGTTTACCAGCTTCAAAAGGGAAGATTGTCATCCCATCTGGTCGTTTCCCGTCCCGCCAACAAAGACCGACTGGTTCGAGCATGGAGGGGGTGTTCGGAGGCGTCCAAAGCTCTCCTAACGACTTCGTTCAAGGCCATGTGTCTGGGAAATCTGCCTGCACTCTTCCTGCAGAAGAGAGGGTGTAAGCCAAAACAGTCAATCTGGTCTCCGCATCGGCGCGGATGTGGAACACGGAATTTAATCCCAGTCGTAATGAGATCACAATATGGACGCATTCATTATCTAGGAGGGTACCTAAAACTCCATTGGGAACGGCGTTGAGTAACTGAAATATTAGCGTGATTATTCACAATTTGTTGTAAATTTTTATATATTTAATAAAATCTATATATTCAGGCATGACAAAGTCAATAATAGATATTGAAATTGTTTTCATTATTGGCATAATAAAATATTGTTGATAAATCCAAGTAAATTTATGCAACGTATTGACTAATAAACTTATTGCCTTATTGGGTGATGACATCGGATCTGATTGTCTTGGGTTCGAATCTGAAAGAAAGTCAATTCAAGTGAACCAGATCCCAACCATAAGGCGATGAGCCCCTCTGAAATGACACAGTACTTGAAAAGGATCTTCCTACCTTCAGCCTGACCAAGTCCACTGGTGAATACTACCATTATGAAAACTCTTTCTCTTAGAATAAAGTGATGTCAAAAAACAGACTAAAAAAAGCATAAATACAAACTTAATACAACTAATCTAATACGCTTTCGGATCTCATCTAATAATAAGAATATTGTCAATTAGCCGATAGTCATGAAAAAGGATTCCACGATTTTCGATAAGACAAGATGGAGGCACTCAGGGAAACGATTGGTCGCTGGGAGGACATATCTGGTAACCTTGGAAAATTGTGATCACCTGTGTCTCGGGGTTAATAACTTAATGTATATTTTTATAAATTTAGTTTAGTTTCAGTTAAGATCAAAGACTTGTGACTTTTATTACGTCATCGTTTAACTACTCGTTAATTAATATTTTGGATAATGACGGTGTGAAGGCGGCAAAGGAATCGACTATTTTGAAGGCTCTGTGCAGTACAATCTCAATGTAGATATCATGTTTCTATAAATTGTTCAAAAAATCCGTTTAGTCCCCATGAATCAAAAAATGAGACAATTATTTTCCCATATTCATAAAACGACTGGATCTCTTCATAGGAGGCCTTCATTGCTATACCGCAGATCAAGTCAGAGAACTTCTTGTCATAAATTAAAATTAAACTTCAAAGTCAAAGATCAGAACTGTTTCCTCCCCATTGACTTGTATTATAGTGTCTTTGTGGAAGCTGTTGAGTCTGTTGATCAAAGGAGACTTTACGTAAATCTGATGAGCCATAAGTGAGTTTAAAAAAACTCCATTTTCAGTATTAATTATAGAAATCCCTATGTTTTATCGAACGCAAACCTTTATCAATTTTACTGAATTTGTCCAATATTTTTGGTTCCTTTATTATAAACTCTTCACAAAAAAGTGAAAAGTATTCATTGTTATTATAACTACACTGGGCTGAGGCGTTTACGAAGACTGGATTAGATCTTCCTTCAAAGGCCCATTTATTCACCAGACTGGTCATATAGTGGTAGATCGTCAGCCAAACATTACTTGTATTGGCTATCGGTTTTCCTATCAGAGGCTCCATGCGGGGATATCTCATCGTAATGTGAATTCCTTTAGTTTTTATAGCTAAACAACTTGGCTTGGAAAAGTCCCGTGAGTAGTGAAAGGGATTTATGCAGATAAACTTGGAGAAACGTTTGTAATGATAATGACAGTAGTCGAATTGATTGAGTTCAGACATGGCGTGGATATCCCCCCAACGGAATAGTTTACATACGAAAACTGGTGGTGGAATTTTTTTGTTTAAAATCTAAAATGTGGAAAATTTATTCTGACCGTCCAACGACCGTCTCTGGTGTTTTTTAAAGGACAACACTGATCACCTTTCTCGTAAATAATTTTTATCAAGGTTTCCAGACATTCAGGCTCCTTTATTCGTGTAACCACTCCCTGGAGCATTTTGAGGTTGTATTCCCCGTCGTCATCTTTCTCGTGACATTTTAGACAATGCAAATTAAAATACGACAAAAAATCTTTGCCAACCACTAAAATATAATTTTGTTAGTACATTCTATTAACTGCTCTTCCAATTCGTTCTCCATTTGGTGGTCGTTCAGTCTACTAATCGCCGTCTTATGTAATTATATCTATTTTTGTAGATTGATTATTCGTTCTATTCTCTGACAATATCAGATTGCATAAAATTAGTTAGGACAATTGGTATTATCGAATTATTGATGTTTAAATTCACTCCATATGCACGTGATATATTTCAGTAAATGATTATTTTTCGTCCCACTAATTTACTATACTTGAACTCGCGAACATGGGAGGGTAACTCCTAATGCGTGCTCCCCCTGTAGACCATAATGAAGACCTTGTCCTGAAAATTGACTTTAATGACTTTAATCTTGTTTTTTTTATTTACTGTGCCCACGTCACCCTTTTTTCTTGACCACCTATTCAACTTGCGGGACTTGAGGGCATCAACCACTGCTGGGACTATTCAATTTTCACAATTTTATTAACCTTGGATGCATAAAGTTAATAGTTAATAACTAATTCTTGTGTCGGAAAGAATTATCCCAGTCAGAATCCCAAGGTCGGCGCGTCTAACAGCTGCCTCCTGTCTTTCAAAGGGCAGTCGATGACAATACTCAAAATATGGGCGCCTTCTCTGCTTTGCACCTCTTGTCCTCGGATCACATCCAACCGAACTGAAAGAAGAGAACCTTAATTCAATCATCAAGAGAAATCCTCTAAATACGAAACTGTTAGCCTGGTGACTGCACTGGGAAGTCATTCATCATCCAGGATCAAGAAAGACAAGTGGGATGTACGCAAAGAAGTGAATAAGAAAGTCATGGTCGAGAACAATAGGGGTACCCTGCGTACGCTCTCCAGCAATGACAAGGTTCTTTAACCAACTAAAGAAACCCTCGAGCTCATCATCCAAAAACATTTACCCATTCTTTCTGATCAACGCGAGACAGAAATTGGGAAGGACATTCCACATTTGGCAACTACAAGTGATATACGATCTGCAATTTCATCATTCCCGGGAAGCAGCAGCGCTGGCTTAAACGGCCTACTTCCGATATGAAAGACCTTATTTCTGCCACAACCGCCGATGTGGGGAACTTCCTTATTAATTCAATAAAGACCCTTACAGACCGCATTCTTCGGCCCAATATCTCCGACTATGCCAGAGGACACCTTTTTGCATCCAAACTGATCGCCTTCAGAAAACCTCGTGGTGGGTTAAGACCCATCGTTATAGGCAACGTATTTAGGCGCCTGACGGCTAAGATTGCTGCCAGAACAGCGAGCAAGACTCTAAGCCCCCAACTGAATCCTACTCAACTTGGGGTTGGATTTCCTCATAGATGCGAGGCAGTAATCCACTCAATCAGGAACTTTGCTGTTAGTCCGCTAGACTATACGAATGTTACAATAGCCAAACTGGACATCCGCAATGCTTTCAATAGCATTCGAAGAGATAGAATCATAGAAGCTAGCATCTCCAGGATCCTGGAAATTAGCAGAATGTTGAAACTTTCATATGGTTCCTTATGTACTCTGATCTTCGGGCAACACATCCTCGAATCCAAAACTGGAGTCCAATAAGGCGATCCCTTAGCCCCCTACTCTTTGCCTTGGGCATCGATTGTGCAGCATCAGTAATCGGAGCTCCACTGAACTTATGCTACCTAGATGTGACCGTCGGAGGGAATTGGGAAATTGTGGTGACAGGAGTCGAGTCCGTTTTCTCTGCACTTACGGAAATTGGGTTGAAATCGAACCAGTATAAATGTGAAATCTAACGTTGCTTGCAGAGAGGAAAACTTCGGCCGTGCAGTGGCTGCGATATTTACTTATCTCCGGGATGTCTGGGTCACCCGACTCGAAAACGTAATTTTTTGGCTCTCCTTTATACTGCAGTAATATGTCAACTCTCCTGGAGGAAAAAAATGCATCCTTTCAACAATTCACATCAAATTAAAAAACCATGGACTCCCACACGTTTTTATTCTTCCTCAGGAATTTTCATTCTTCCTCAGCCACGATTCCTTTTTCTTGTACGGACAGCCCCATGTTTCACAGACGTGAATTTTTAAGAGCCATCGACAAGAAGCTGCCGTTAAAGAGACAATCAACGTTTCTTTTGATAAAACTGGTTGGATCCAATGAAAACTACCTCTTCGCTACGGAGGAATCTGAATACGCTCATACATGGCTCGGGAAGTCTGGACGCGATTGAATGTTCGATTCCCGAAGAACGCTAATAAAAACGAGAATGGGACAAGCTTTTGTGCTTAAAGATCATAGAAGAGATAAATCCTGTGCTTGATCTGCATCGTCTGGATTGTCTGGCTCTGCATCGACGAACGAAAGTGGTGCTGGCTCAGAGCATTACCATGCACCTCACTTGGGATACTATTGGATGACGACGAGAATTTGGGTTTCCGTCCGCATCGGAATAGATGTTTGCATGATCCATCGCTGTAGATGTGGAGGATTGGTCAACGCGAAAGATCTTCACGCTCTTTCCTGTCGGAGGAGTGCTGGAAGGAGTCCAAGACACGCCGCAATCAGCGGAGTTATTACTTTTGGACTTGAAACTGCTAGAATTCCTGTCCCATTGGAGCCGCTTGGACTTGCCCCAGCTAACCAAAAACCGGACGGAACTACTCTTTTCCCATGGGAAGTAATAGCTACCTTGGCTGGGACGCCACCTGTGTGGATAGCCTCTCTCCTTACAACCTTATTATGACAGCAACTAATCCAGGTTCTGCTTCGGAGAAGGCTGGGACCCTAAAGTTTAAGAAAATCTATATATTCAGGCATGACAAAGTCAATCATATATTTTTGAATCAGTCGCCGTGGAAACATCAGGAATCATAAGAAGCAGGTCATTGGTCCTGCTAAACATAATCGAATCGTTCATCGCGAAGAAAAAATGATAGGAGAGAAAGCCATAGTTGTTAACTGTTAGTTTTTGCGTTAAATAATTGTCTTATAACAACTAATCAAGAGTATTATGGTCACAGTCATAGAGACAACTCGTCCATAATTAAAGAGAAAACCAGTTCAAGCAATAATTCGGTGAAGTGGGAGAAAGAAGTCTTAGTACTTCCCACCTCCTATGAAAAGTGGATCATGTGACGCCACATTAATTGAAAAAAGACCAAAGAACCTTCGACCATGTAGCCTTTAGGGGGAACTGAACCCAGGACCATTGATGTATGTAGCACCTATCTGGGAAATTTTTGACCTTTCCTACTTCATCACTATACCAATTATAAGCAACAACATAGAATCATATTTACTATAAATCCATTCGTGCAGAGATACTAGTTTCTCCCACCCTCTCCTAGACTCCCCATACTGTTGAGGTCTTCACCGTCCCTTAGTGCCCTGTTTACTGGTCTTACGGACTTCGGGAAACGTTATACGCGAACAGCCTTTGAACTTTTCCCCAGATGTTTGGAAGAATTCTTCCATGATGATGTTTGCTGGCGTATCTCGCTCCGGTCTTAAAATGTGACAAAATAATTTCCAGCAAATCTTCATGATCAAGGTGCTCAGAGGTCTAGGGGAACATCTTTGGTACAATGTTTCATTCCTTACACGCATTGGTCACTTCAATCCCAAGAAAGACCGAAGTTGATTCCTATGGAAGGAGTCGAACATTTGTCCGTCGGTTTTCTAGATTTCTCATGTTCCAGAGTTATACGTATAAATCGGCTTCACGAAAGCCTCATACAATCGAGTCAGATTGATGATCAGACTGGATGCCCTTTCCAAGCTATGAAAAGTACTTGTTAGCTCTCATATCATTCAAAAATCTTGAGAGTTTGGCTTCAGAATATTCCTTTATTACAAAGTTAGAAGAGATTGAAGTGACTCACCAGATTATTTATTAAATTATATATTTTTTCTGAATGATACAATTTATTAATAAACACAAACAATTAACAGCTATTGGCTGTTCTCCTAATATGCAAGGAGCAAGTCACATGGAGGAGGTGTTAACCAAGGGTCTTCGAAAATGGAACGTCTTAAAAGCCATCGTAAAGAAGAGCCCCTTCCCTCCTACTGCTTGGATCAGAAAAGTATATCTTCAAGTTATTGCGCCGACGATTGAATATGCCTGTTCTGCCTGGAGATTCGCTATTCCTTCTACGAGGGTGGAGCGTGTGAATTCTCTCAGACGGAAGATCATGAGGCACATACAATCAGACTCCACATCCGTCCCCAGTCTGCTTTCAAGAGGCGACGTGAGAAATTGCCTGGGATTCTACGTATGTGCAATGAGCTAGGAAACCCATTCAGAGAGAGGGTGGTTCATGCGGAGGAATTCAGATCTGCATTAAAAAAGTGCACTCCGGTAGAATTCCTCTGCAGAAATAGAAGAAGACACTTCAGAAGCGCTTTTGGTTCACTGGCGGAGCATTCGAAGAGAATTCGAGAGATGTTGGAAGCTGAGATCACTTAATTTAAGAGCAAGATCATTTTTCTTTTATCCTTTTCCTCTTAACTATAAGAAATCGAAAAAAAATATATTAAAATTTTATTATTTTTTATTTATAAATATTATTTTTCATGATTGCCTCTAGTGATAGTGTTTATGAAGTAGAAAAGATTATAGATTCTTCTATAAGCGTAGATGGCGAAGTTATTTACCTCATAAAATGGAAAGACTATGATAGGTTGTAGTGTTGATTATTTAGTGACCAAAACACTTGGGAACCTGAGGAGAACATAAACTTGGAGTCCATCAGACTTTTCAACAATAAAAAGCGTCTAAAAGAGAAAAAGTCCTCGAAAAATAAAAGAAAGAGGTTTTCATCAATTAGAAAGAGAAAAAGCAAGATCACCTCCCCAGTTGTTAGTGAATATGAGACTAACTATGGTGGGAGTAAAGCTAAAAAGAAGAACGATCTATCCTCCTCCCCAGTTGTTAGTGAGTATAAGGCCTACAATGAGAAATCTTTCTGTGATGCCCAAATTCAGACTTTGTCCCCACTTTATGAAGGAAAGGCACTGGAAAAGATCATTGGTGCTCTGAATTCTGAGAATGGACTTGATTTTCTCGTAAAATGGCAATAACTTCATTTTTAAGTTTTAGGGTGGACAATGATGATTACGAACTTCTTGCAAGTTCTGTGGTAAAGGATTTGTGGCCCAACGACGCAGTGAATTTTATACTCGACAGGATCGCATGGGTTGAGAATGAAAACCCAACTTTGATGTAATTTACTTTTGTCTATTTTTTGATTTGTTTGATTTAATTATGCAACCATTAAATTTAGTATAATTAATTGTTTTAGAGACTTCCATGTTAAGTTTCTCAGCACTCTTTTAATCAGTCTGCAATAAAATCGTAATATTGTTGGACAACTAGGAAGGTCATTGCTTTGTTCTGGCGTTTCCCCTCGCAATCTCTTCAACAAATCGAATCACCAGAAAATGAGCAATTTGTGTGTTTTTTATAATGAAATTATTATGGCCTTTCTGTAAGAATTCAAGAATAGGGGTCACACAGTATCGGTCTCAGTTGTAAGTTAAAATTTCGACATGTGACTTAAATTTATCAGGTTTAGTAATTATGACTCATGACCTCATAAGTTATTATGATGATCAGGTTAAAAAATTTTTGTCTTCAAAGTATTATTTAAAATTCGTTTTTTTCAGTTTAATATCAAAATAATCAGTCAATAAATAAATATAGATCAGTCATCTAAGCTTTTTTGAACGATTGTGTGAGACAGAGCATCTATAGTCATAATTTTAAAACATCTATCAGGTAACCGGCACGAAATAACATTATTTTCCTCTTTTTTTTAAGTGACCAAATCGTCATATAGCGGCCGCCCTTGACTGCGTAGCTACTCCCTCTCATTATAGCGAGCGTTTTATTTAATTCTATTAACCCTGGAAACACGAGAAAGGGGACAAGAGTTATCGTCTAATTAAGTGATCCCGGTGTTCATACCAGTTTTGGAGTCCTGGAATAATCTCCACAGCAGGAAAGGTTTCTTCTCATATCTCGGGCAGGCGTTCATTTATAGTTTGATGCGCGGCCCGAGGGATGGTCAGGGGACTTTGCCATCTTGAAAAAGTCCCGATGACGTTCCGTAAGGCATTCCATGATTGGGAGGACGTTTAGTTTTCTCCATAGTAACGATTTTGGCGTTATTTTTGAATTTCTCAATAATATTCTGAAACATCGGTTTTGAAGCACTTCCAGCTTGCTCTGTGCCGATAGTGATAGCGGGACAATCCATGCAGCATAGACGTACTCGATACTCGGTAGAACAAACTATTTGTTTAGAAGCTCTAACGATGGGCAGGAAGATACTGGAGAGTGAGTGAAAGTCTTGAGAATTCCAATTTTCTTTTGGATCCTCGCGATTACTAGGTCCAGTTGATGGGTAAATGTGAGTTAAGGATCCAGGATGACTCCAAGGATTGAAAGGGTCTTCTTAATGGGGATCGGGGAATCATACAATTTTATTTCTGGTGTTGACCGTATTTCTTTTAGTGATGAGGTAAACATTGTACATGTGACTTTCCTGATGATATATGTAGACGGTTCTTCAGGAACCAAAAACCCACCAGGTTTAATATTTCTTGCCCGGACCGTGTCGCCTCCTCGATGTTTCACTGCAATCACAAAATCATCCGCATACGATAAAAAATCGAATTTTTGGTGATTGTGAAGGGAGGTCACTGATGACCTTATTGAATAGCGTTGGTGAAAACGGTGATCCTTAAGAACTCCAATTTTTTTATTTTTGGTTGTTTTCCACCACTTGGCCCATTCGACCGTTGATGAAATTAGCCAACCATGACTTGAACTTAGAGTGGATCGACTTCATAAAAAATTTGCCGTAAGGATCTCCCGGGGTACTGAGTCAAAAGCCTTCTCTACATCCATTGAGATCAGCACAGTTCTCTCGTGTAGATTTGGGGTATTCAGGCCGTCCGAGATGAATTGGACCAGTTTTTTTAAATGAGTTGTTTTAAGTGTCCTCCGCGGAATCCACGTAGAAAAGATGATGCAGTTACGAAAGGACGGATCTTGAGAAGATCCAGTTTTTCTAACAGTCGTGATAAGGCACAGATGATGGATACCGGGGTAGGAGGACGGGCAGTTTGGTGGTTTATTTTTCTTCAAGATAGGGTGCGTCAGTGATTTCTTCCATATTAACGGAATCTTGTTCTCGTTTATTGAGAGATTGAAAATTTTTGTTATTGCCACCGTCATGGAAGGACCAAGGCGCTTCAGTTCGAGAACGGAGATGTCATCTGAACCGCGGGACGACGAGTTAGTCATTTTCCTGATTACTGAATGCACTATTGTGTTTTCCAACGGGTGAATCGCTTGAGTTCGGAGCGGTAGCCGCTGAGGCATGATGGTGGAGATAGTATGTGCATATTGTCAATCGAAGAGAGGTTAGAGGATTCTCAGAGTTAGTTTTTCCAGTGTATCGTCCTTGTGGAAAGGGTCCGGAATGTTATCCGAAATATTGCTGGCCAGTATATGATTCCTGATTAGCTTAATAAGGCCCTTCCATGACTTCTGTCTCGTCTGAAAACTGAGTATCCAGGAAAGTTGGGGGTTGGCTACAGTGGGTTAAGTTTCGTCTCTTGGAAAAAAGCTATAACTACTTAATGTTTGACGAGAAAACGTTGCAGTTCGGTAATTTTCGTCCGGATACCATTGATGTTAACTTGCATTATGATCAGATCTGGTCCAAGAATTTCCTCGACGTCTCCGCAGGAAAGGAACAAGATCCGACACCATCCGCGCCTCCGTGGTTGGGAATAGTGAGTATGCGACTCTTTTCCATCACTTCTAGGGAGAAATGCCACCACGTAGATAGATGAGTCACGCGACATGAACGTGTTAATATAACTTTTTTCCAATTTGTATTAAAAATTAAATTAAAAATCGTGGCCAATTAATAGGGAGAATAGGATTTTTTTCTTTAAAAATTTTTCAAATGTGACCAATTTTCGAGGGTTGACTGTTTAGTCAAATAGTTAAGTGAGGCCACTTTCGGCGATTAACAGCGCCAAGTTACGTTAAGAGAACTTCTAGGCCGACTGACGTTCATTTACCTGGGATAGAGATAAGTGAAGCTAAACCTTTTTGGCAAAAGCGTAGGAATCTGGTTCCACATTTAGGTGTCGTGGCTTCATTGAGTAAAGGATCGATCGAAGAGTTGACCACTATTTTTGTCGTCAGTATGCAATGCAAAATGAGTTGAATATAGTGGAATAGAGTAGGAAACTCAAACAAGATCAGTTCAACAAATATCCCTCAAGTTTGGCAGTCCTGGCTCACAAACTTCCTTTCCGGGAGATTGGGTCAAACATGTTTTCATTCTCATATGTCCGATTTCGCTACCTCTCCAATGGTGTCCCTCAGGGATCCGTTCTCTCACCATCACTTTTTAACATATACCTCAGCGACATGATCCTCCTATCATACAGCGATGACCTTATTATTGCATCCAGGGATAAAAACATTCAATTGGCCTCTTGTAATGTCAAAAGACATCTGACTGTTTTTTGACTGGATGTCTCCATCCACGTCGAAATCTTCAGTAACAAATTTTAAAACTGACCGGAGACAATTTAATCACAGAACTAGTATATACATCAACGACGAACATCTCCCAGTGGTTACCTCAGACACATTTGACACGTCACTCAGCTTTAACAAACACATTGAAGTATTTTGCACCAAAGTGTCATTAGGATGACACTAAACTATGCCTCCTCAAGCTTGGTCCCTTTTATAGTACTCTCCTTTTTAAAAAAAAAGTTGCAGCAGGTCCAAAAGTCAGCATTGAGAACTGTTACGGGCTGTTCGAAATCATCTCCCGTTGGCCACTTACACTGGGAGTCGAAGATCTTGCCTCTGGATGAGCATTTTAAAATGAGGAACTTATAATATCTCAGACAATCGCTTGACCCAAACCATCCAACCTTTCCATTACTTGAATCTACAAACCGAAGACACATACGGAGAACATTCATTGATCTCCAAATAACACTCAGGGAAATTTCCCCTCCGATAAAGATCAAACCTGGACCAAATGTATAAATGATTTTGTATCTACGTGTGCAATACAAATCTTCGAAGAGAACGAGATACTGGAGAGCATACCTCCTGAGATTAGTGCTTCAGAACTGCTTCTTCCGAGGGTCGTCAGATTGGATGTGGACATTCCGCCTCTCGTTGGAAAAGAAATTCGGGATCTCTTTGCTTGCTCTGTGCCACCAGGGCTCGATGTGAAAGTAATAGATCTCTTGGTGCGTCCTGTTTTAGCGGCGCGTTTTTAACTGTTGCCAGTTTCCTAGATGTCAGCGAAACTGGGGTTAATAAATTAATTAAATAGTTTGGCAATGATATGAAAAGTGGAAACTGCTGGTATAGGACGTTTTTCTTCCCAAAAAATTATCTTGATGCTGGAAGACGAGGAGATTAGCTATAAAGATTGCTCTTCAGATGAGGTCAGATGCGAATTACAATAATTCATTCATTCCAAAACAACTATTTGGGACTTTAAGAGAATATTATAAAACAAATTTTTTTCGGCATTAGATAGTTGTTAAACATGACCTTGTTACCCTGTATGAGGCTGGCTGTCCTCAGGCGTCCAGCAGCTAGTACTAGACGCTTCTACAGGTCTCTAATGTTCGCCGGAGGTTCTTGTAGAATAAATCATAATTGTTCCGGTGGAGGAGGCCAGGAGCCCGATTCGTCTCTTATGAAAAAGCGCCCAGGACGTAATAGTGTTAGGGTGCACCTTGTTTCTTTGTCGAAGGTAGTCTCCGAGTTATCCACCAGTGGGGAGGGTTATCCAGTAGATTGTTCCAAACTAGTCTTTTGATGACTTTGTTAGAGATGTGGTCATGTATTGTCTTTGACTTGGTTTTATCGGGAGGTGGCTGAAAAAATTTTAGCAGTTAATGAAACAGGTTCGCTATGGTAAGAATTATCATACGGAAGTTTTTCGTGTGATTCAGGAAGTGGCAGGGATTCTCTGGTTCCGTAGTTTCATTTAAGATTGGAGGTTTTTCATGAAGAGGTGATCTTCCACTAGGAGAATGGTGGTTTCTAAATGAAAGTGGTAGGATGGTTTTAATTTTTTGTATCCGAAAATTGTTCTAAAAACTTCATTTTGGACTCTGAAGTTTTTTAGATTTTTTAGGCCGTGAGGGATGAGGCCCAGGAAGCGCTCGAGAAGTTAAAGGTGGTCCTGATATATTGTTTGTAGATTATTCTGAGGGTTTCTTTGTCTTTGTCAATGATGATCCCCCACCGCGCGAAGGGTGTTTCTTTACTTGTTGGCTTTTGTAACTACGTGGTCCACGTGGGAGGAGAATGTAAGTCATTGTTCGTAGATTAGTCATTAGATTTTCGAAGATTTTCAGCTCAGATTTTGCGTTTGGCTAGCGTCGATGGGAGGTGAATACCGTGACGCAGGACTTGGATGGGGGAGGTGATTGGTTAATAACCTGGACTCCAGAGAATCCAAGTGTGTTTGTTCTATCCCGAGCTGCAGGAATCAATCGTCACGTAAAACATAACCACCTTATCTTCCAGCTCGAGTATATTACGGGGAGGTTTAAAAAGCCGGAGATAGGGCAGAGCATTGTGGCAGTCCGTTTGGGAGGTAACGGGCTCGAGATTTCTTTGACATAAACAAGGTACGTCCCAGTTCCCAACGATAATTTCAGATCTGCGTCAAAGTTCGACGAATATATTTTGTGCGTGATAATCTTCCTTGAAACAGAGTCAAAAGCCTTCTGGATATCAATTGAGCATTTTTTTCTTTTTCTGTCCTGGTCTTTTGTTAAGGCCATCTGTTATGAATTCCTTTAATGTATTTAGGTGTGTGATAGTTGATCGTCCCTCTTTGAAACCATGCTGAAATCTGGCATCTGAGAGGAAATGTCGTGTGAGTGTCATAATCATCTTTTCTAGGATTCTTGTCTGGACGCACAAGAGCGACAAAGGCCTGTAAGAAGCCGCGTTTCCCAGGCTTCAGTATTGGATGAATATTCGAAAGTTTCCATATAGCGGGAATACAATTGAAGTCAGTTGAGTAGTTGAAGATGCATGTTAGTGCTGATACGCCCACTGTGCTCATCATTTTCAACAGAATAACCGGGATCCCGTCCGGTCCACAAGAATGTGTGTTCTTTGTTCGATAGATCCCAAAGCGATATCTCCCAGTAGAAAATACATTGTTGGATGCCTCCTTTCGGCTTCGGTTTTTTGTGTGGAGGAATATACATCATTTGGAATGGTTTGTGGCTTATTCTCACACAATGTTTGATAAATTTATTCAGATCCATCTCTTGTTCACGGTCTCCCTCGATTTTGTTTTCAGCGTTTTTAACATTTCGCAGCATCCTCCACATCTTGGTAAGTGAACTATTTTTTCATAGCATTAGAAATTCGGCATAGTTTTGTTTTTTGGAGAAGTTTTGTCTTTTCGTTGATCTCCATGTTCAGTGCACAGACTCTATTAGTATCATTTTTTGTTAGGTGCTTTCTACGATTGAGACAATTCCTTTCTTTTATTAGTTTGATTGTGCTAGCATCATATTTCTTCTTGGTGAGTTTTAAAATTCCTTTTCTGATAGTTTTCTCCCTCCCAGAATCACCTTATTAGAGTGATAAACTGCTCTATCAATTGAGTTGAAATTATTCGGATGAAAATTCAATAGGGACGAATCCACGTATCTTCTGAATCCTGTCCAGTCAGCATTAATATAATCATAAAAATAACGTGTTTTGACCGCGTCATTGGTGTACAATTGATCTAGGTCGGAATGGGATTATGGTCGCTTCGTAAGTCATAGTTTACCGACCAACATATAAGCGGAGCAGGCCAAGGTGAACATAACGTAAAATCCGGCGATGTAACCGAATCCTTGTTATACGGGGTTCGTGTATTCCTATTTGGGTCGTTCATAATGGACAGATTTTCTAATTGGGAAAAAATATGAAATCCCTTTGTGTCTGGAGGTTGTTTCTCATACCACAATGGGTGCTTGGCATTAAAATCCCCGGACACCAACAAGTTTTCCATCATATCTAGGGCAGACAAATCCATAGAAAACCCTTTTGTACAGTAACCTGGAGGGGGAACATAGACGTTGGCGATAATAATAGCTCCGAGAGAGATCTGTATCGAAATCCCAATAACTTCTGTGTTTGCGTCTTCTATCAGATTCCTGAATATGGAAGTGTTTATCGAACATAGTGCCTCTCCTGACAAGGGTCAATAGTCCCCCACCTGTCGATCGACTCTCAATACATTGAAACCGGTAAATATATGAGTACTGGAATTCCCTCTTATAAGAGGAAGATATCAATTTTATTCCTCTCCAAATATAAACTCAGTTCGGATGCCTTGCCTCTGATTCCGTTAATGTTCAGGTTAAGTATCTTTAAAGACTTTGGTCCCGGATTCATTTCAACATCTGACATGACGAGACTAATATTAAATTAGCCTATTATTTTTTTTAATTAGAACTAATAATTATTAAAATAAAAAAATATTTATCAAAAAATTAATTATTTCTTAAAACTAATAACGTTTTTAGTTAAATTAAGCTTGGTTGTGTTTTATCTTATTTATAAGCTGTAAAATATGACCGAACAGGATTACCAAAAGGAGTTGAAGTCTTTCAAGGATCTTCAAAATGAATTTGTAAAGATCTCTGAGGCTAAAGAGAAGCTCACAGGACAATTCAATGAATCATCAATGGTCATGTCTGAGTTAGAGCTGCTCCCAGCAGACGCTAAAGTCTACAAAATGGTGGGCCCAGCCCTTATCAAGCAGACCATACAGGATTCGGTGGATAACGTCAAAAGGAGGACTGAGTACCTAAAGGAAGAGATCACAAGATATGAAAAAACGATGTCTTCTCAAGAAGAAGTCCTTACTAAAAAGCAAAAGAAGATAAACGAAATCAAGGGAAAGCTGCAAAAGGCTTAATTTTGACTTTTAGTAAATAATTTTCGCCATTAAATTTGTCTATGTTTAAGAATCAGTTAGTTAAACGGTCAATTGATCAGAAGGCTGAGGTGCTGACATCGCCATATTACACTGAATGTCTACCTAATTTCATGGTGGATGAATGCTCTTGTATTCTTTCTTCACGTGAGCATGGACAAGTTGAATGAAGCAGTGTTATAAAGACCAGACATAATACAGATGCTCCTTGGATTGATTCTCATTGTTGTCCATTCCCATTGAAGGTTCCATGCATATATGATGCCTCCTGACTTGACGAATGAAATCCTCATCAGTGAACTGAGGAACTAGATTTTTTATTAGTACTTACTCGAGTCGGGGTTAGTTGTTGGTTTGATTCCCACCTTTGAGTCTTCTTGTATCTCTTTTGGTTTTTAAGGTATTTGATAAAGGTGTCGTAGTTGAAGTTACTTGGTTGACCACCATTATGTATTTTCGTTGTCGTTAAAGTAGAAGAGTCAGACTCGGAATTAGTGACGATGACTCAGTTAACAGCCTCATGAATTGTGGTTAACTGAAGAACGGAAAATGGCCATTGACCTCAATGCACTCGTGTAAGTCAATATTGGCTGAATAAATTGTCAGTAGATGTCGGTGAGGCGTCTAGTTGTCTATCAAGAGTTTTTGGAGATCTATAAGATCGTCATTATTACCCGGGGTTCCACATATTCTGCGAAAGAAAGTCTCTAGTCAAACATGACCCCAGATATTTGGCATGGAAACCGTGTTATTAAGGAGGATTCTCAGTTCAAACGAATTATTGACACCGTTAATTCTTGAATCGTGCTACTAATAATCCGTGATTTCTCAGCCAAATGCGTGGTTTCAGAGAAACACCGCCACATCAGATACATCTGACTGATCTCTAGGAGTGTTCGTTTTTCGCAGTTACTTTTTTGTTAATAACCGATTTCCTTTGCTTGAAAAAACTGCGAGTAAATAAATTTAACGCCAGAATTGAACACGGATAGATTATTTCTTGAATGAGGTAATAAAAATACTAAGACACGTGCCCTATTTAGCATAAGTAAAAATCTGCCAAATATAACATCACGATAACAATCGTCATAAAATGGCAAGTAAGCTTAATTCAACGTTATTTTGATAAATTGTCTATGAACTGATTCCTTCGAATTTCAGTATCTCTATCGGATTAATTTCATCACAACCTTTAGTTAGTCTCTTGATGACTTCACATTCCGTCCATGACCTTTGGTCCTGCGAAAGTGCGGTATTATTAGCACAATTTGCTAGCTGCTTAGCTCACTCAGTTATCTACCTTAATTATTCCAAAGACCAGGGATGAAACCAAACTAACAAATCTCAGTGATCTTGACAAGTTCCATTAGAGTCTCATCTGAGCACAGTGAACAGAGGACATTGTTCAAGAAACTGAGGCCAAAACCAGAACTCGTCGCTAGGGAACGAAATTATCTTCCGATGGAATAAAGAGATAAATCCCTTTGAATGTCTGCCAGGCATTGGGCGTCTCCTATGTAAGGTGAATCCGATGACGCTACTAGAAAGAAGGAAGAGAAATCTTCAATCAATTACCCACATGACACCACGTGGATTTTCAAAAATACTAATAAATGCGGAAGCGACGTCCATGCATGATTGGGTCTCTCGATTAGAAGAGATTGTAAAAATAAAATAATACATTTAATTTGTATAATTAATTATTTAAATATTATTATGGCCGAGCGACGTGCGCTTACAAGAGTTGTATACAAAATCCGAACTTTTTTATATGGAGTAAAATAAATTGATGATAAATTTCAGTGGGAATATACGGATCCACTCCGTTTCGCACAAGAACAGGCTCCCAAAGATTATCCTTCAATAAATCCTCCACCAAGTCAAAATTCTGGGATATCAAACAACTACTATTACATGAGGGACAACAGAAGGAAGGTTATGCCCCCAATCAGACTCAAAAATGTTGAAAAACCTGTGCTTCCAAATCCTCGACAAGGTTTTCTCGAGTAAAACTCACATAAACTAATCTTTATTTATTAACTCAAATAAACCAATTTTTTATCTTTACTTTTCTTCCAACGAATTCCTTGTTCTACGTGAAACTGACGATCGCCTCGGAGTCTTTGATACAGAAGCAGATCAATGCTCAAAAAGTCATCCCCCATCGGTCCACTATGCAACTACAAGCAGAGATATTTCTACAGCAGGAATGTTCAAGCGCATTAATAAAAGTGCGATTCTAAACCATGATGCCGTAGACGTATATTCCTTGTATACGATTGCACATTGGGTACATCATCGCTATTTTACGACTAATAACAAATTTTCAACAATAGTTATTTGAACCGGTGCCTATATGATTAAGATCTATAGGCTTTCGAAAGTTCAGTTTAATGTAACATAATCCGAAATAATAAAAAAATCTTCAATAAAAAAGACTAAAAATCAAGAAACTCCTGCTAGTAGCGCGAGTCTATTAGAGGGGAGTGGGACCCGTGATGAAAACCGAGCGAGGTACGGCTGTGACTGAGAAATGGCTGGATTGCCTAATGGCTTTTTTCTCTTCCTTATTTTAATGACGATTCTTGCCCTTCAAATAAAATATACATAAGACATTTCGCCCGATAGAGATGTGTCACCAATTCAACCTTCTGACCGATTAACCACTGAATCTTTATCGAATAATCAATAAATCGGTGGCTTCTCCTGTTGATCTGCGTTGCGATCGCCAGAGGCAACTCAACGTCGATTATGTTAATAAATTATATTTAATTATCAAAACGCATAAATAATTAATTAACACAGCCATCCATTCAAAGTGGACCCCGTCGACATTATCGACGTTGCGTTGCCTCTCACGATTGCAACAGAGATCAACTGGAGAAGCCACCGGTCTCACGTGTCAATAAATTATTTTCCTTTAAAAAAATCAATAAATTGGAAGGTTAAACTGTTGAATATGTAATCAATTTCTCATGAATTATGTATCTTCCTATCTCATTTTTTCTCTTTTGCATGGACGAGATGATACACTCAAAAGACTTCCGATGTACAAAGTATCAGAATTAGGTACCCATTAACCCAAAACTTTGAAAAAATTGGACAATAATTCTTCATCGAACTGGAGCCTTACATTCCTATTTTTTCAACCTTCCATGAACTCTCA
Source organism: Dicyema japonicum (assembly GCA_011109175.1). Classification (NCBI taxonomy): domain Eukaryota; kingdom Metazoa; phylum Dicyemida; class Rhombozoa; family Dicyemidae; genus Dicyema; species Dicyema japonicum. The sequence continues at coordinate 61,367 of RDEW01000033.1, forward strand.
ACGGGATTTTGACGATACCATATGCTAAAAGTCATTCAAGGATCTAATGGTGTCATCTAATCAACATTGCCGTGCTTGTTTGTTGTTAGGGACGTCTCCCAAAAGTGGAGCCTGGCTCAATGCCATTCCAAGTGGTGTTTTGTGTAACTTTCTGAATGATGAATGTGGTCATATTGGGATTTCATTACGACTCAGATTGAAAATCTATGTGCCGCATCCATGTCGATGCTTGGACTAGGTTGACTGCTTTGACTTGCATTCATTCTCTGCAGGAAGAGTGAGGGCAGATCTCCCAGACACATGGCCTTGAACGAAATTGTTAGACGAGTTTTGGATGCTGCCAAACACCCTTCTATGTTTTTGCAGACGTGACGGAAAACGACCCGATGGGAAGACCATCTTCCCCGTTGAAGCTGAGAAACCTCTTGTCTAGGACGTCGCCTATAACGACACGTTCGACACTTGCAACATACATCAAAGTACCTTGGAGTCTGCTCGGCCACTATAAAACCCGAATTGCTGAAGAGAAATAAACATGCGGATTAACCTAATGGAATGCAGTTTATTCAACTCGCTGTAGAAACTTCCGGTGCCATAAGACCCTCGACAGTAGAATTTTTGAATTGATTGAGGGGGCAGATTTCCTGAGCTTGGGCAATCTTCGATCGTCGCTGGCTATCCGAGCGATTTTCGCTAGCTATTGTGAGACGGAATAACCATGCTAATTTTTTAGATTTATTTATCGGAGTATGCATTAACTTTTGTTTTGTGATTGTCTATGTAGTGTAGCATGCCTTTAGTTCGAATTTCAATGCTGTAAATCCAACTAAAGGTTCCATGCATCTTCGATGATTTGACTTGACGAGTGACACCGTCATCAGTGAACATCTCACTGTGGAACCGGATCATCTACAAAAGAACTCACATCTAACAAAAAAGAAGTGAAGAGCTTTCCTTGGTTCTCCCTCCACCATTAGTTATGATAACTGTTTTTTACTTAAAATAAAGTGTTTGTCTTACCTGGGAGTAGCTATACCTTATATGGCTCTTCGTATAGTGCAGTATTATTATTAGCAGCGAAATTCGAAGGAATTGTAATTTCAGTATCTCTATCGGATTAATTTCATCACAACCTTTAGTTAGTCTCTTGATGACTTCACATTCCGTCCATGACCTTTGGTCCTGCGAAAGTGCGGTATTATTAGCACAATTTGCTAGCTTTTGTGGAAGGCTACGCTATGCAGTTCGGTTAGCTCACAGCCAGCTATCAATCGATATAGCTTAGTTATTATTATAGATTTAAGCTTAATCTATTAATTTTTTACTTATTCTATAATTTTTTACTTAGGATATACAATATTCGCACTTTTTCTATCTTTTGTGTATACTGAGATTATCTTCTGAACCTACTCTTGAAGAATAATGCAGCGGCATCTGTGAGAAGACAGAATAATTTTCGTGGAAACACGAGAGGCTTAGGTTTAATAATTCCCCCGCACCACAATTGAGAAACTAGAGGTCGACAGATTGATGATAAATGAAAAGACGTTGCAGAGCAGGATGAAAGACACAAAATTGGAAGATATCGGGTGTGCAACAGAAAGTCAAAGGAACTAACAGACTGAACAACGAATTTAATGGATGTGGCCAACTTAAACTTAATGGATGTGGTGGTCCTGAACATGAAAAAGTCATTCCTCCAAGAAAAGTAAGGAGAGGCCTAAAGATTATGCCTGTGAACACCTGGTCTGCTGTAAAGAAGCTTCACGAGCCGGCATCCTAGAAGGCAGACATCATAGTTGTTAACGAAACAAAATCCAAGAAGGAATTACTGACGATAGACAGATAGCAAGCTAGTCTTTGACTTGGAAAGATGAATCTGTAGGGGAGACGACAAAGTCCATTTTCTAAGGTTGGCATCTTTGAGTTTGCTTCGATATTTTGTGAATTTCCAGCGATTTTAGTATTCTACTTCGACAGGTGGATTCTGTTGGTGACTGTACTCGAAAAACCAAATGCGCGGATGAGATTGGAGATTACTTCAATTATATAGGAGAGTAAATTATGATTGGTAACCTCAACTCCAAACACCAGAACGTTGGATGGGGAGTACGAACCATGGTGAACACTTACTGAAGAAACTATCTGACTAGCAAGAATTCTATGTGCTGACGTCTGAGAAAGTCAACTACTTCCCACCTTATGGAAGAGATAAACTCGGAATGTTTCTTGTCTCCCCCTTCTTATGGAGCCCCCAAAGATATTAAGTGAGATAAAAAATGATCACGCTCCTCAATGATCAACCTTGAAATGAAAAAAGCCCCAGAGTGTTCATAGACTGCAAAGCCAGTTCCGCGAGAGTCACACAGGATATTCGTTGCCACTAAGTTGGCCGAATTTTGGATCTCTCTTGACGACGGGGGAAATCGATCAGAGGAGCATGGAGATAAGCAACATAATGACAAGGTACCTGGGAAGTTATAAAAAACAGATTTAATCTAAATAAAATTCCGGACGGGACGGAGAAACGGTTTGTGAGTTCTCCTCAAACAGAGTGTAGGCTAACAAATGTTCGTTTTTGTGCCATCCTGGAATTGGGTGTACCTGAGACTAGTGGATCACATGACTACACTCTAATATGTCAAAAAGAAAAGATAAAGAACAGAGGAAGGAGAAACATTGACCCAAATAGCCAGTGGGGGGAATCAAACCAAATTTTATAGTATGACATCCCGACCACTATGGTACCTATCAGATTTTAAGAAAAAACGCGTAAAATTTTTTTAAAATAAAAATATAATTTCTATTTAAAAAATTATTATTTTTTAATTTGAAAATTTTGATAAGTAAAGTGGCTTAGCCTCAGCGACAATGGTTGTAAGCATAATAAATTTATTTTAAACGATATAATAAAATATATTAAAATAATATTATTTAACCGGCTTTCATTTATCAATATTTAAATATTGGATTATCAACATATATAAAGTGGCTTTACTTGAGTTTTCTACAAGTTTTTGTTATTTTTAGGATTTTATGAAGTTATTCTTCCGTAATAAACTTTACTTTATCACTGTTCATTACTTGGACAACACTAAAGCGACATTTCAAATGAAATGTAAAACTATTGGGCTGGAATTGATTAAATGCGCCTGCGAAACTATTAGCGTTGACGAACATGACTACTTTGGTTTACAGTTCACGGATAAAAATGGAAACATGGTTTTTAGTCAAATTTTATCCGCAGGCATGGATTGACGCCGAAAAAAACCTTAGAAGACAGCTTCATACATTAGCGAGCCAAATTTGTACTTTCGCGTAAAATTCTACATTTCCGACCCGAGTTCTCTCACAAACGAGTTTACTCGGTTTTTCTTTTTTCTAATTCCAGTTATCTCTTCGCTCTCCAAATTAGTCTCGACATCCGGGAAGGGTTAATTACAGCCACTGACGTGGATATGTCAGCTATGCTGGCTTTCATTCTTCAAGGTTGTTGCTACGTCCACTATTTCAGGCGATTTAGGCGACTTTGACCAGGAGAACTTTGAAAATATCGATTTCAAGACAAGTTTTCCATTCATCAATCCAAATATCGTCGAAATGTGTGCCGATTTCTATAAACTGCTAATGTTGATGCATCGCTTGTATTTTAGAGGAACTCTGAAGGCCGAATCCGACTTTAAACTGCTGGATAAGGCAAGAAGACTGGATTCTTATGGAAGAGACTTGTTGAGTGTGAGGCTCCCGTAAAATGCGTATTTAATAAATTAGAAATCTGAGGATAATCAAGATGTCTTTATTAACACTGACTATGTCGGGGTATCAATCTATAAGCGGAAAACTCTCTTTCTTCAGTATCCGTGGAAATACTTGTGCAATGTAATTTTCAAGGGCAGAAAGTTAATAATAATTCACTATAACAACGATAGTCCTGAGGTTTTTTAATTTGCTTGTATTGAAGTTTTATTGTGATGAATATATCTTCGAAAACACTGCACAATGTAAGGCATACTGGAAAATCTTGTGGGAAAACTTTTCCTTTTACAAGGACATTATCCACGAAAAAAACAAACGAGTTGGTCGTTCCAGTTTTTTGAAACGAGGATCACGGTTCCGTTACAGCGGGAGAACCCTCTCTGCATGAATCGCAAGACAGAGGCATTCACTTCTCAAAACTTTGTAAGGTTTGTCTTTTCTTCTTACCTCTGGTCTCAAAACAAACGCGTAAGCATGCATGAATTCTCTAGAAGTTATCGAAATGGTTGTTTTGTCAAAGAAGTGATCGACGTCGACAGAATACAAACATCTGGTACTGAATGGTCGGTACTTATTACTGAAGAAGTGAATGATGACACAGTTGCTAACGGAGAAACTCAAATATCCAATGTTATTGAAGATTCAGGAACTGACGAAGAAGTTTTGGAGAAGGAATTAGAAATTGTTAAGAGTGTGGAAGAAAATCCACCTCAGCTTCCTTCTCAGTCTCAGAGTGAAATTGTCTCCTATCATCAGAATTCTTTGACACATTCGACTGATGTTGGATCTAAGAAATCGTTGGTTCACTCAAATTCCTTGGTTCAAACTCAACCGCCAGAGGTTCTCCCAACCCCCGTTCACAAACGATCAAGTCTTCGTAGCTCTATGTTATCGAAAAGAAGATTTTCGAGATCAGTTTTGTTACTTCTCACTTTTAGATCAACCAGAGCGATGTTCCTCGTATGTATGAGATTCTATTTGAATTGTTTCTTTCAGAGACCGTCTATTGCAGAGAAATGAGTGTGATCGCCAATGTAACCACAAAGATGCCTTTACTTTACAGGAATTCAGAGATTTCATGGAAGAAGTAATCTCAGATTGTCTCCTTCACGAATTTACGAGTGTGTTTTCTTCACTTTTCCATCAACACGAGCGGCTATTGTCTTTGCTGTCCGAAAATTTAGACCACAAGTATTTGATGTTTAATTTTAGACACGTGGATCAACTCACAAATTGTGCCCTGGCATTTTTCTCCACAATTTTCAAATCCCTTAATGTTTGTCCTGTTACTATCACGTTAGTATTATTCCGTCTATTTGGAGTCAATCGGCGAAACTATCGGTATTTTCACGGATACAGTCTCAACGTCACCCAATTTTGAATTAAATTGCAAAAAATTTTCACGACAGTTATACATGCCCTTTATGAGGTTATTTCTGAGACCAGCACAACAGTTGTACTATTACCAGTTAATTCTTGATGGTGAGAATTTGTCACTCAGGCTTAGGACTACTGGCGACGTGTCCCCACGATGATACAGTTTTTAGCTGTACTTTTGGTTTTATTACTTTTAAGCTTTTTCTGGAAGGCTAGCGCATTTTCTGCAGGAATATGAACCAAATCTCAGAAAAATTGTTGCAATTTCATTTTATTTGAAGCTCGATTTGTTCTGCCTTTACGAGTGTTTGGGAGCTATTGAGGATTTGAATGATCTTACCAATAGACAACTGATTAGGATGGGCGTCCTCAGAGTTGATTCTGCAATGAAATTGGCTTTTTTGGTTTAATTTATTATTTACTGTTGTTTGACCACGTGTTTTTGGTTTGCCAGCCACATCCTGAGACTGAATTCTTCAGCATAATTCATAGGATATCTCTGAACCACCCCACCGTTCAACTTTGGTCATAATTTGCAGAACCTTTGTGATTTAGGAAATTTAAAGTTTTCGATCAATTCTGGCGAATTGGAGATTGTCTTTGAAACAAAGTTTGTGATTTTGATATTTTATGTACCAGAACTGAGAAGGACAAAAATGAATGGATAAGCGACATTGATAAGTTCATTTCTGCTGAAATCTCACTTGTTGATATGATTTGCTTCCAAAATGGAGTTTCAAGAGGTTGTTACTGTTTTTATGGTAGAAATCACCAAACTTGACCCCAGCTTATTTTCTATAGACATTATTCAAATATGCTGGAAATCTAAAATATGTTCGCTCTCCAGTCTTGATTTTTTCAATGTTTTTAAAGTTTATTTAGTGTTTTTATTAAGACAACTTTTTCTGAATATGTTCTTCGGCAGTCAAAGACAAATAAGCAGAGATTTTTCGTTATTTTGAATAATTCATATCTTTATTTTTTCACTGACTTTTTTGTGGACAACGAGGTTGATTTTGCTGGTGATTTCAAGCGAGAACTTCCTAAATGCAAACAGAAACTGAGCATTCTCTCTTCTCGGACTGCTGTTTTGAACGACCCGAACGACAATGCTGAGACTTTTAGGTTTAAGATAAAGATGGATAATATGGCCACTGTATTATTTGCTGAGACAACCTACATGCAAAATAGGTTCAAATAATTCATCAATCATCTGTTTAGATGGGTCAATTCTGTAGACTCTGCTTCAATTTGATATTTTATATTTTAAGTTAAAAATATTTTAATTTTTATTAATTTTGCTGCAGTGCCATAAGTGCCGGACAAAATCTAGATGGTTCCTGGTTCGAATCTCAAAGCTGTCGATTCTGTAGGTTCTACGCATCTACGATGCTTCTTGGCTTGACGAGTGATGTCGTCGCCGGTGGTACATCATTTCGGAACAGGATTGTATTCAGAGACTCACACGCAACTAAAAAAAGAAGTTAAGAACATTCCTTGGCCTCCTCTTGACGATTAATTAGCATGGCTGTTTTGTACCCTAAATATAGCAATAAGTGTTATGGCTTTAGCGAAGGTGCTGTTATTATATTGTTAGTAACCTTAATGTTAGTTAAATTGAGAGGATTCCTTCTATCCAAATTCGCAGTAGGAATGCCAGGTATGGCAAATCGTTTGAACTTAGGAAATATCTCGTTTCTGATTTTGAATAGGCTGATGATACCTTGAAGTAGTCTTTCTAATAGTTGCCTATCATTTTCGTTTATTGTGGGAGGAGTTTCGACCTCGAACTGAGCTATCGATTCCCATAAAATCGCTTCTTCCACTTTCGTGTCACTTTCCTAAATCTATAAAACTGATTCTAACTGGGATTTGTTCTTCTGTGTTAAGAAATTCTGTATCTTCGCAGTTTACCTCAGCAGGGACAATTCCAAAAATAATTTTTAGGATTTCTTTCAGTGGTTTGAAGCATTCCGATTCTGTGTTTGAGTCTGTCAGCATTTGTATTATTTCAGAATATGCCCTATTAGACAAAATTTTGAGAAATATGTCAGCGGAATCTGAATTTTAGCAGACATAGTAACCGTCAATAAAGTTTATTAGTTTTTCTTTTAAGATGTTTTCAAGACATTTCGTCCAAATATTTGTAATCAACTCAATTCTGCTGTTCAATTCGCTGGTTGGGCATGTTTTTCGATAAAATAGTACAATCACTGCAAAGCATAGTCCGAACTCATCCTTAATTTGCATTACATTGCACGCTCTTTCGTTAACTACGAAGGATTTAGCTCTCAGGAGATCTTTTTGACTGGGAAATTTCACAAAAAACATACTCACAGAGACTGTCAAATTTGGGTTGACTGTAAACTGTAATGTTTTTCGAATCGCTGCTGAATATTTTGGAAAGCACAATTTTGTCGTTATTTTTTTTGACCAAATAAAAACTTCCAAAGGATATATCTGAAGATACCATGCACAGCCATTTTATAAACAATTTGGCCACATTCTTGACGGATTCCGTTTTAACGAAGGAGTTATAAACCTCAGAAAATACTTTACCGACTCCCTAGTTTAAAATCACATATTTCAACTTGGTAGTAAAGAGCTTCCGATCTAGTCAACTCAGAATCTCTGCCATTTTCTGACAAATTATCTACCGTCATCAATCCAAACACGTGATTATTGAAATCAGTAAGGGGGATAGCAATATAATCTCCGAAGGAAGACTTGCTTTTGTTGGACCAGAACTTAAAATCTACGCTTTCATCCACAGAAATGGTGACAATTTTGTTGTTTTCGATTGTAGAAAATCTATTTTACTACCAAATCATCCATACCTGATCTCGTCCTCATATTCTGAAATTTCAAACGGAGTGGAGACATTTGAGTCGGAACAGTGGACAATTTTCAGAATTCTTGGTTTATCCTCTGTCACGCAAAGCAAGGAAATTATAACGTTGATATTTTCGGTTTTACGGTTTACAATGCAATCCTAATGCTTGTTGTAGGCTGAAAACCTTAAATATGGAATAGGAAGTCGATTCATAGAGCATTTTCAAGGTGGAGTGAGGGGAATCGTATATCTGTGAAAGCTGTTTGAGCCACTTTAGACGACTTTCCATTTTGATGTTGTCAGAGAGTGACCTCTGTAAATTAAACATTCATAATTACTTCAGGGGAGGTTTTATTGTAATTTACAAAGTCATCCCCAGTCTCCAAAATGTCGCTAATAGCGGTGAATATGACTTTGAATTGTTGCAGATTTAAATCACAGTTTGCAAACTTTCCAAGCATATTTTGGAATACTAATTACTATTATTAACATGTCCACCAACCTTCCTCCATTTCTATGGAATCCTGGCCATCCTTGTAATTTCTAGCGTGACAAATCGCCTCATTGGCGTTAACGTAACCACTACATTGAGGATCCAAATTTTGGAAGGCTTTTTCAAAGACGGGGTCGTTATTTTTATGTCTGTTTATTTTTTTAATCTGCGGTAAAATTCCAGTTTATAACGTAAATTATTCGCTCTAATTTTTCTTCCTCAGTCTCGATGTAATTCTCCACGAAAAACTGAGCGAATTCTTTAATAAGCGGATTTTTGAAGTCATGGACAAAGAAGGAGGAGCATAACGTGACAAATTGGGAGGAGGATATCAATTCTTCCTTAAATTCGCAGTTTGTTTCATTAAGCTCTGAAAATTCCGCCAGGATTGATTGGTTTACTAAAAAGTTAATAAAATTACGATAAATTGGCGACGTATAAATTTCTGGTTATTTTTTATCGAAAAGTCAAACGTTTTCCCTGAAATAAGGATTTTATCAACATTGCTTTGGATTTGATAAGGAAGGGTGGCCGGATTTCATTTCGTAGAAATCGAGGAAAATGTCGTTCACTTTTTCGAGGGACAAATAGCCCGACTGAAATTAAACTTTTGGTTTTACCCCCATTCCATTGAAATTTTCAAACATGTCAACAAACAGGTTTTGGGCACATTTTTTGACATTTATTTGGAACAAACGCTGAAGATTCATGTCAAGCATTGACATAAAACTTTCGGCCAAGTCTTCTCCCATATTTTCACATAAAACGGAAATGTCCTAAAATATGTCGAAAAATGATACAGAGTTTAGCGTGGATAAATCTCCCGATTTTACCTTGTCGAGTTGGAGACATTTGTTGTCCTCGATTTTTAAAATGTCGGCAAACATTTCAATCCACTCGTAAATCTAAATAATCTATTTTATTACATAAATAATTATTTCCGTCGCAATACTCTCTGATATGCCGTATTTTTCGAATAACTCTTGTAAACGAAACGATTCCATAAAAGTTGGCTTACTTTCGTTTGGCTCCAAATCTTCTGTTTGATCAACTTGGTTGCTATGACAACTTTGAGAAATTTTCTCTTCAACGACAGTTTGGAAAGACGTTTTAGGATAAACTGAATCGGTACAGTTCCGTCGCATCAAATATTCCGCAATATAATTTATTGGATTGAAATTTTCATCGAATTTATTCTCGGCAGTTAAATTTAGCTGGTCCGTCTTCTTCAAGAGATGTTCAATTGCTGGAACAACAAATCCGCTTATCTACTTTATTAATCGAGATTTTTACGTTTTTCATAAGATAAGGATCGTCATGAGTTTTAGAATCAAGCACACGTGCTAATTTTTCCTCGATGTAATTGGCGAAATCTGTTTTCCAGTCGTAAGTAATCATTGAAGTCATAGAAACAATTTATTTTTAAGTTACAAATAATTATTTTTTTATTGCAAAACAAACAAACTCAATTATTAGTTTTGCGTTTTTTGATCTCACGTGCATCAGTGGCTATGAGGAGAACAAATTATTGGGATGCATACCTCCTGTGGTATATATCTCAGAATCAATGCTTCCAAGAACTTTTAGAGTTGTGGTCTCCATAATATGTTGTGGACATCACTCTTCTTTGAAAAGACAGAGATTTGGGATTTTTTGCCAGCACTGGAGTCGATATAAAAGGTCTTTGGAAGCGACCTGAATTGAGAGTGCACTTTCTGATGGTTTCTTACATTTTAGTAAAGGCGAAGTTAATAATTTAATTTCTGCGTTTCACATGGATTTGTGAGGATTAAAAATACAGTAATAATCTCTTGGGAGTTACAAAAAATGCCAGAAAGATATCAACAAATTCGCTTCTATGCCTCATTTTTATCAATGTGTCTCATTTATGTGGTGGATTCGAATATTTGCATTTAATTGCATTTATGGCAGATTCGATAGATTTTCAGTATCATTTAAACACAATTTGAGAATCTAGCCAAGTAAAGCTAGTTTTTTCCACACGGATATTTTTTCTGAAATTTCCTATGGACTTGAGGCCACTGCCGCTGTAACGTACACATAGTTTTATTGCAGGTACAAAATTACGCCAACTATAATAATAATCACACGGGCTACAGACAAAATATATAAGTTGCTGCACTTTGCATGCTTGAGACTTGTCTCAAACTTTTTGTTTATTGAGTACTTCATCAGGTCTTGGTCTATCCACAAGAGTTAAGAGAGACTAAAAAATGATGGATAAAGACTAAGAAAAAATAATCAGACGTTTGCTCATTATTCTCATATAACCCAAAGCAGACTCCCCTTTCCCCCACTCCGAATTTACTACCGTAATTCATGGAACCTGTGTTTATACTCAACGCACATAGTTTCCAATGTTTTTAAAAAAGAAATTCCACGTTCTTTAAAAAAGACCACGCTAAAACATCCCAGATTAAAACTATCAGCAGAATTCTGACTTTGGCCTCGTGAAATATTTCGGTTCACTAGCTATTAGGTCATAATGAATTTTCCCACGTAAACAGACTTCATATTGTCCAGAGAAGTATCCAGAACCTCAACTAGCAAAGAGAACCACATCACTAGTTCTATTACGACCGATCATTTTTCTAACAAAGAATATTATATAATTTAATTTACATAAAAAACTTATGTAAACTGTTTGAATATCAAAATATAGCCTTAATTGAATAATGGCTAACACTTTGTTAAGCAAAAATCAAAATATTTATTTTATTAAACCGAAACCTCGAGGATTCTAGGACACAAATCGCTTTCCTTCCTACGTACCATCGGATCTTTGGTAGCAAAAAGGAAGAGAGGCAGCAGGGAAAAGTGATGATCGATTAAGTGTATTTTCATACAAATCGTAAGAGAAAATGAGGTCTCACCATGAGAGCTACTTGTAATTTATAACATTTTACACTTTTATTAAACCTAAGAACAAAAATAAAAAAAGAAATAAAAAAACACATTAATTTATTGATTATAAAATAAAATGAATGCTTTTTTTAAATTTAAAATTATAAAACTGCTCGTCTGACTATATCAGTAATGAGTTACCGAGAAAAAATCGCTCAAATCGAAAATGAAATGGCACGAACACAGAAAAACAAAGGTTTTTAATAATTATAGCATTTTTAGCCACTGAGTACCATATCGGATTACTCAGAGCCAAATTATCTCGGTACAAATCCCTTCTCGTAGAGGCCGAAACAAAATCGACTTCTAAAGTTTTATCACTCCTCTATTAAAGGGAGAAGGTTTCGACGTAAAAAAATCAGGAGACGCCAGAGTTGCCCTCGTGGGATTACCTTCAGTGGGAAAGGTACCGAAGCGTGATCATGGTAGTCCACGTTTATAAATACCATCACCGACACTAAAAGTGAAGCCGCTGCCTATGAGTTTACAACGCTCACGTGTATTCCCGGGATTTTAAAGTACAACGGAGCCACAATTCAGATTCTGGACTTGCCTGGAATAATCGAAGGAGCTTCCCAAGGTTACTCCTTAAAAGTATTTTTAGGGAAGGGCCACGGAAAGCAAGTCATCGCTGTGGCGAGAACAGCGGATCTAATATTAATGATAATCGACGCTGCGGATGCCCAAAACCAAAGAATCAAAATTGAACGAGAACTTGAAGCCGTGGGAATCCGACTCAATCGGACTAGGCCTCAAGTTTACTTCAAAGTTACTTCCAATAACTCAACTTTTTAGAAATTAAAGGCAGGGGGCGTAAAAATGACTTCCACGGTTCCGCTTACGAAATTCGACCTCAAAATGGCTCAGCTGATCCTTCACGAATATAGCAAGTCAAATTAAGTCAATTTCAGAGATTTTTAACGCTGAGATTGTAATTAGAGAGGATATAAGCTGTGATGACTTCGTTGATGTTGTTTTGGATAATAGAGTCTACATTCCTTGCATCCACGTGTGCAATCTCGTTATTTTTAGGCATTTAATAAAATTGACGTGCTCACCATTGAGGAGGTCGACTTACTGGCCAGGGAACCTCATTCGGTGGTTTTAAGCTGTGCTCTCAGACTGAACGTTGATTTTCTGATCGACATGATTTGGAAGTACCTTGACCTCGTGTTAGTTTATACGAAACGTAAAGGAGGTAGAGTTTGTTGTTGATATTTTAGAACAACCTGGACTTGATGAGCCACTCGTTATGAGAAGCAACTGCACAATCGAGCACGTGGTTAGTAGCAATCCTTTATATTAGTGTCATTCCATTCACAGAGATATGGTGCGGACATTCAAGTATGCCTTTGTTTGGGTGAGTGTACGTGTGAATTTTAGGGAACGAGTGCTAAACACTCTCCTCAAAGGGTAGGACTCCATCATAAAATTAATTCTGATGATGTTGTTCAAATATTTACAAAATAACATTTAATGAAGTGTTTTTTTCGAAAGATTTTAATTATTTTCAAGTATTTACTAATCAATAAGGCAGATTTCTTAGTACTTCTCATCGTTAGTTACCTCAGCCTCACTAACAATTTATATTTTATTGTTTAGAACTAAATAATTTTAAAAACTGTTGACTGAGTGAATAATTGATTGGATAGATGAGAAGGCGAAATACCTATATCACACGTGGATCCTTTAATAAAGAATCCGCCCATGAATGGGTGAGAATTTGTCTACGAAAAGCCAGGGAAGCTTACAATTTCCCAGTAGTGCTAGTAGTAGACAATGCTCCATGCCATTCAGGAATTGAAGAAATTGTCAGAGATAATGAATTCATCGGAAATAAATTTTAAATTTTATAGCCATATGCTCAACCCAATTGAGTATATTTGGTCAGTTTTCAAAGCTGATGTAAAAAGACACATCGCTACAGACATGAAAAATATTTTGGATGGTGTGAGACAAGAAGCTTTGTCAACTACGGAGTTTCCAGGACCGTTGCACTCCACTAAACGTCTGGTATCTGGACGATTGTATTCTCGGTGGAAGTCCCGATGATATTCTCTCCAAAGTTGCATCGATCAGACGTTTGTGTGGAAAAATCGGTCTGGAATTTAACAATGAAAAGTGCGAAGCATTTAATCTGAATTTGAGTTCCGATTCATTCTACCTTTTTCATAGAAAACTCTGCGATATCATCTCAGGGGTTAGGGAGACTCATATTGATTCTCTCGACTTCCTTGGGTGTGGGATTTTGGTAAACCGGGTGTGGGAGGGATTGGAAGGCAAGAGGACTAATTTACGTCAGTATGCCGACAGGATGAGTTTTTTGGACCGTCATGTCGCCTTTTTTATGCTGAAGAATTGTCTCCTTCTCCCAAAACTCATTTTTATTCTACGGGGATCCCCATGCTACGACGAAAAAGACCTTCTATCGTTAATTGATATAGATATCCGGTCAACGATGAGGTCCATTCTTAATGTTTTGATGATTTGATGGACTGTAGCCTGGTGGTTTGGGTCTTTCTCTTCCATCGGACGTTGCTTTGGGCGCCTATTTATCTTCGTTCGGCTCGTCAAGGCGTTTAGTGGATACGGTCCTTCACTCTACTTCCGGACTAAACGTACCGCTGACGCCGTCGGGAGCCTGGGATGAATGGATGAATTTGTACCTGAATGCTCCGGCCAATTGTGATAAGCAAAAGTCCTATTTGTTTTGTGTCTTCGAAAAGAAGAAAGAGTCCCTTGAAAAGACGGAAGATGTAAGAAGGCTTGCCTGCCTCAAAACAGCCAGTTGTCACTCGACGGGGGCCTGGATGAACGCTTATCCATCTGCCGAAATTGGAAACCTGTTGGATGATGAGGCTGTGAGAATAGCTACCTCGCTTCGTCTTGGTCTTAAATTGTGTGCCGAAAGAAAATGCCGCTGTGGACGTTGGATCGATCCTTTTGGTTATCATCCCTTGTCATGCAAGATGAGTGCGGGTCGTTTCCCCAGGCACTCCTGTCTTAACATGACATTAAAGAATTCCCTTGCCTCTGCTGGACACCATTGCCTGTTAGAACCTGCTGGTCTTTCCCGAAACGATGGAAAACGCCCTGATGGGATGACGACTTTTCCATTCGCCAACGGACGAAACCTGATCTGGGACGCGACGTGTGTTGATACTTATTCCCCGTCTAATTTGGTTGCTTCTGCTTCAGACCCAGGACATGCTTCAAAGCAGGCCGAGGAACGAAAGAGGAGGAAGTACATGAGAATTTCGGAGGAGTATCTTTTTGTTTCATTCGCGGTGGAAACGTCAGGAATCCTTGGCCCCCAAGCAGATGAGTTGGTTCGTAAGATCGGCTCCATGATTCAAGCTGTGACCAAGGATCCGCCAGAGACTGGTTGGTTCCGAGAACGTATCTCGTTGGCTATTGCTAGGGGAAATAGCATGGCCATTCAGATGCCTTAATTTAATTTTTCTTTCACTACGGAGTTTCGACTTCAAAAGTTAGAAGAAAGTATAATTAACTCATTATGTATAATCACTCCATCTCTATGCAACACCGTAATTGCTAGAATTCAGAGGTTAGCCCCATCGGTGTTAAATAATGATGACATGGTTTATTAAATAATTTTATTGTTCCACTTTGCTTTTTGTAAGAACCACTTTGATTTTAGTAAGAACCACTTTAAACCTGAAATGGTATAGATAAGTCACTTCATGATGGATGAAAACCAACCTCCTTTTCGCGACTACGTACAAAGTAATGAAATAAAGAGACATAAGAAACCAGATGTTGTGAATTAAAAAAATGTCAGATACTCAAAGGATCCGTGTTGGAATTCCCTTAAAAAAAGAAGTTACATTTTTTGATTTCTTTCTTCCTTTCAATGATTAATTATATAATTGTTCTTTACTCTAATAAAATGTGTGTCTTGCCTATGCGGAGCTACAAGTATTATGGCTCTTTTGAAAAGGCTGTTATTATTTAAAATCAATTAACTCGGTGATAAGATCCTTTAAAGACAACCGAGAAAAAAGATGACTGATTGAGCGCATTTCCCTATAATGGAATTCGTTCTCAAACACGAAGCCTACTTACTAACTTATAACTCATTCACGTTATTTGACCTTAAGGATTATAAATAATAAATTTATAAAATACAACAAACTATCAGAACGGTCAATCCTAAAAAAGTAACAAAAAACTACCCAATATGTGGAAATAAACATATTCATGTTATTCTTAATATCTTCCATCACAAACCCATACTACAGATAAATAAATAAAGTACATCATTTATTGGAGTTTTTCCAACCAAAGAAATCTGCGAGTCATCGCTGCTGGATTGAAGGACTCTGCTCAACTTTGAGAGCACACAATCACCACTCAGTCCAAAAAACGACATTGTTGACTGGAGAAAGGTGGGGTATCACCCTCAAACAAGACCATACTCCACGAACATTCATCCATATCCTGACTGCACAGTCGTCTCCACCAGAAGCCATCACACTTCCATCTCCATTCATAGACATAGATCTCACCCCCTTCCTACAATAACAAATAAGCCTTCACTCGTGTCCATACAATCTCCCAATTTTCTGTTCCACTTTCAATATCACTCCAGTAGAAGCTCCAATGAAGAATTCACTCCCAAGTAGGACACAAGTGGGCAGTATATCCAAGGGAATAGTCCTCAAAACTTTCTCTAAAAGAAGGTCAACACCTTGTAGAGAATACATTCTTACTTTGCAGGTTCTGTCCAGTGAAATAGAGGCCAAGAGCCTTCCACAAGGAATAGAGGAAATGTCTATGACAGGAAGCACATGCTCTCTGAAAATAGTCTTTTCATCGACTTTTGTATTAAAGAGAGAATTTATGCTCCAAGATATGACGAGAGCGTCGTCTGCACAAGAAACGAGCCTGGAATTATTTCCCCAATTTTGAGGCAGTTTATGGTCTGGAAATGGCCACGTGTCTCAGAAAGTAGGACGCCCGTCCTCATCTAAAAAAATAAATAATATCTTTTACTTCCCAAGTATAAATTGACTTTCCCAAAGCTATAAACAGAAAATGATTATCCAGAGAAACAGCCAAGGCTGATGGTACGCCAGGAAGTATATTTTTGGAGTTTAAAGACTTTTCAGTGCTATTCTGCACGAGATATGGTTTTTCGTTACCACATGCGAGGATGAGCGAAACCAATTACAGTCAAAGAACGTGTTTTTACAAGCTCAGTATTGTACTTTGTTATATTTGTACCATTTAAGGGATTCCAACAGCTTATTGTAGATGACTGTGAAGATGACTGAGTAGTATATAATAACTTTCAAATAGTAATAAAATCATCACCTGGGAAGACATAAGTCACGTTCTTTAAATTTAAAATGCTAAATTATTAATTAAAATTTAAATAATAATTAAATATTTAGTAATCTGGATTTAAAATTTAAATTTTTAAATCATTTTATGAACTAGTGATTTTACCTTAGCATTTAATAAGAATAGTTGTGCTAGTTAATCTTAGGATCGCCCTTCTGAAAGCAGTTTTGATCTGACGAGAAGATGGTGAGGCTAGTTACTCTTCCTAACAGCCCTCTCTATGAAGTCTTGAACAAAAACATTAAAAACCGTTCTAGATACGAGATCCTTTCAGGAGAGTCATCCAGGATTATTTTCTACATTGGATAGGACCTCCCTGTATCGGTCTAGGGTAACTTAGTTGGGAACTCTATCTCTTTTCCTTTTAACGCGGTGATTCTAGGATAATTATAATTAATCATAGAAGGGGGTCAAAACATCAAGAATGTTATTAACTTTTTCCGTTCACATGCGAATTTCTGTAGACAATCCGGTTCCCTTGTAAGGTATCACTGATGACTGCGTTACTCGTCAATTCAGAGATGTAAATTGGAACCTGGAAGCATCTGAATTCTGTCCAGAATTTTTACATTACGTCATCTTTCAAGAAACATTAAGAAATACGAAGCGCTACGCGACCGATTCGCGTTCTATCCGATTGTGGTCGAGACAACTGGAGGAATAAGTGGAAAATCGCTTCACTTCCTAAAGAAACTTGGACACCTAGCTACACTAAAAAGCCACGACGCACGTGAGATCCGATGGCTTCTCCAGTTGATCTCTGTTCCAATCGTGAGAGGCAACGCAACGTGGAGTTTATTGACTTTAAAAATTCAAAATTTTGACCTTTTTTGACTTTATGAAAAATTTATCTATAGAAAAAAATTTATCTGCATAAATTGTTACTGAAATACAATTTCTGAATATGCTAGCTGCGTCTTCCTCGGTGAAGTAAGTTTTCCCTGTCATCTTTATCAATTTATAAACCAATATTACATAATATGGCTGATAAATTGCTCCGTAGTTATTTTAATAGATACTTCTGGCCATGTTTATTTAAAAATTCCATTTCTATCAAAATTATTGTTATTTTTACTTCAATAAAATTTTTATAATAATTTTCAAGAATTTCAAGACAATCTCCCTTTCTGACCATAATTATTTTACGAAGATAGCCAATTTCAATAAAATTTTCTACTTTTTTATGCAAGAAATTTATTAGTGTATTCACATATATTGTAGATAAACCAACTTTACCAAAATCTATAATAAATGAATTTATAAAACTCAAAAATAGCTTCTGTCAAGTTACCTTTGCACAAATTTTCTACACTTTTGCATAGAAATAAGTAAAACGATATCTTATACTCTCAAACAAGTTTTGTAAAAATTACTGTTCAAGTTATGAAGGGAAATCATATTCGACTAAGCATCAATGACCTCTTTGATCCTAGAGTCGGTGAATGGAATGAGAAAATAAGTAGCAACGGTGAAATAGTAATAAAAATGATAAACCTGTAAGTTTGAAATGTTTATTAGACAGAAGATTCAACAAAAAGCTGTTGTTAAAAAATTCGTGAGTTGATAGAAAATTCACCAGAATATTTTTTAATAAGTCTTAACCTTTTCAATGACCTTCCTGATTGAATGTGGTATAACAGTTGATGACACGTTAGTATTTTATTCAAAAACTCGAAAAATTAATAAATAAAAAATAAAAATCAATAAATTTTTTGACATTACCCGAAATTTTGACTTTTTTGAGTTTATAACTTTCGATTTATATAATATTTTTGATAAAAATCACATTTTTAAAAGTTTTAAACAATTTTAAAAATATATAAATTTTTGACTTTATTGACAAAAATCTCCCTACTAATAATATCTTGTTACTCATCAAAGCCAGATTTATCAAATATCATGCCAGGCAAGATTTGAGCTCAGACCAGTGCATCCGACACTTCTCTTTGAAACTTCGCATACTAAATGTCTCCTGAATTCATCATTCCATTTCAATGTAAACAAGGTCATGAACTTTTATGATAAGAAATGGGTGGGTAAAAGTCAATTGTTAAATTGTAGTTAAATTTAATTCATCGGTTAAAGTTGGCCGTCCTGAGAAAATGTGAAAGGGAGAGACCAAAGTGAAAGAGTCCTCAAAAATATTTCTAATATCGAGAAATAGTCCTTATATTTAGCATATAAATCATGACTAATTAATGAAATATTAATTGGAAAAGAAATTAAAAGGCGGTTCTTTTACTCAATAGTTAATGGTGAGTAAACAAAACTTTGCGGTAATCCTAAATAACATACAATCAATAATTCAAATTGAAATCAATTATCATGAAATGGTTAATAATTATAAGGAATTCAGATTTTAAATTTATTTATTAGTCGTTGAACAAATATCGATAAGTTTGATAGTTCAAAATTTAAATTTGAATCAAAAACAGATATTAACTAAAATATTGATATTAAAATAAAATTATAATTTACAAAAAATTATATAATTTGGAATAAAATATATTACATTTAAAAATCAGACAATGAGTGCTGCCAGATGGTTCTATGCTGAACCAATAATATTGATGATAGTTTTGTCCAATTCACTTCTTCTACTTGTTGTTCAATCCTTGGTATATGAACGGAAGTGCACTGAACTGTACTCGAACTGTTCATTTTTGCACTCGAAACTAAATAATTCTGATGACCACTCTAAAAGAATAAAAGTTCAGAGCAGATCTGACATGATTTTGACATACAATTTGCTGCTTTCGTTTGTGACTCCGATTATATGCACGTTCATCTTTGGACTGCAAATCGACAATGGGAGGTACAAGATCTCATTTGTTTTGCCCATTCTTGGATGTCTTTTAGGAAATTTGCTGTTGATTTTCATCGGGGAGTATAACTTGGAGCTCAAATTTATTTATTTGTCCTCATTTTTGATGTTTTTATTCGGTGGATCAATCGTGGTCATTATGGCTTGCTTCTCTTTTATCACAGTTACCGCCAAAAGTCAGGAATTTTCAGCACGTGTTATTATCGGGGAGATGATGATTGTGATTGGGACTTCCATTGGGAACTCCCTCGGAGGTTATTTTGCGGATAATGGACTTTTGCTGAACTCCTTCCTTGTTTCCCTTTCATTTTACGGAATTTCCCTCCTCTATGTGCTTTTTGGGTCACCGGATTATCCAAATCCTCTGATCTTTGAAATTGAACGCATGTCTATGACTTTGGAATTAAAGTATTTTTGATTTTTTGTTTTTTTCGTACTTTATTCTTATTCTTAGGCGAATGTTCATTTTTCTTCAGGAAAAACACTTTCGTCGTAAATTCATTGTCTCTTACTTGTTGATTTACTCTCTCATTGTATTTGTCACCAACGGTTTCTCGTTTTTTCGTAATTTTCAGGTTTCACGGCAGTTTCTTATCTGTATTTGGTAAATATGCCTTTTTTGTTGACCAATCAGTTGTATGGACTGGTGTCGTCTATCATTGTGGTCTCTGGAGTGGTTCTTGGAATTCTTGGTGCCTATATTTTTATCGGACGTTATAAAATGCTGGAAAGCACGTTTTGTTGTTTGGCCTCTCTGTTGACGACGATTGGGTTCTTTTTCATGTCGTTAGGACATTCTCGGGATTACGTTTATGTTGGTTAGTCATGTTCCTCTGAGAGTAGGGGCTTTGCTGATTTCTGGTTTGAGGACGCTCAGTGCTATTTTGAAGTCAATGTTGGCGAAAACTGTGCAGTTTGAGGAAAGGGGTTAATTATTTTGCTAAAATTAGGTCGGTTATTTTCGCTTGTGGTTCAATGCCAGAATGTTGTGCTAGTTCTTAGTGGGACTTTGTCCTTCGTTATTTATAATGCGCTTTTGGAGATAAATGCTACGGCTATTTGTTACTTCTTTGTGGCTCTCTCATTTATCCTCTTTGCTTTTTTTATGTATTTTTGGTTAATATTTTTAGAGGACATCGATTGTACGAGTTCAGAGTTCCGCTCAAGTTTTCCGAATTGGAGGATTAAAATATTTTTTATTGCTAATTTTGTAAATTCAAAATTTTATTTTTTAATGACGTTGTTGTTTTTTATTGACGTTAGTTTTATTGACTTTTGATCTTTAAAATATTCACTATCTATGACTATAGGACTGGTCAACTATTCTCTGCCTTAACTGCCTTCATTTTTCCTCCACCTTCTCGGATCTGTGGAAACGTCCGCTTTGAGGTTTTACGTTCATGTTAGCTACTGGTTTCCTTCGGTTGAGAAACTAGAGGTAAATGAATAATTTTATTAGAATTTGTGAAATATTTTTGGCTCAAAAGCAATATTGTAATTTTTTTTCCAAATTTATTTTTTATGGGAAATAAATTTTTTACTTTCATAATTAAAGTCGTGCTTTATGTTGCTCAGAGAAAGTAATAGTCAGAGTTGTAGAAATAGCACATTTCTTATCACTGATTGATTTTACTGTAATGCTTATTGATAGTTTTATCTCACATTAATGTACATGTGAGTAATTAGAGAATTTAGGTTTTAGATTTCATTGAGAATGAGTTAATAATAACTGCTTTGATAAGTTTTCCTGATAATTTGTCACTTTCCGGTTCCCCTATGCCTCGACGCTTGAATTATGAGTCGTCCAGGGAATCGGATTTGCTACAATCGAAGGATTTTTAAGCAAAAGGCTCTGTTTGCGATTTTTCAAAGTTGGATACAAACGAAGAGCCTTCGTTCTGTTACACACAAGAAACTATTGGAAGATCATGTGAGTATTCAGAATTTTTCTCATTAGCTTCTAAAGGGAACAATTCTTTAGATCAGAAGCATTGTTTTGCCTTGTTCAAGACATAAACTAAATCATGATGGAATATGCAATATAAGACATAGATGTCTACGTTATCACTTTTCAGGAATTTGTGCTAAAAATAAAAGTTATAAAGCTTATTCAGCACATCTGTTGTTATAAATAATTATGTGGAAATAACGGTGGAAACTATTGATTGAGTTAGTGACGGGACTTGTTCACATATGAGGTATCAGGATTTTACCGTTCTATCATTTAATGTCAGAAACTTGAATGATATTTCCAAACGAATAATATTATACTTACAGTGCCACTATTGGATTCTTTCAAGAGACTCAAGTCAAGTGTGGATTAGAT
The DNA here is from genome assembly GCA_011109175.1 of Dicyema japonicum. NCBI lineage: Eukaryota > Metazoa > Dicyemida > Rhombozoa > Dicyemidae > Dicyema > Dicyema japonicum. Next base: position 83,268 of record RDEW01000033.1, read on the forward strand.
GAGTACATAATGATTACCGAATTATCTTCCTACTTTCTCACCACTAGGCTGGGGTTCGCTATTCACAAAAGTTATTGTAAATCAATCTACAATTGTTATTGTGCGAACGACTGATGATAGCTTCGTGTGTGGCACATGAGGTGACTTAATTAGTGTATTTGACATTTAAGTCAGACATGAGAAGGGAGTAGACCGTGATAAAACGGTCCAATATTATAGTTGCTCAAAAAGGAAACGTCTTAGGGATATATTTATCATAATCCTTGAGATTTTTCTAGCGTAGAGGAATAATTTATTTAAATAAAATTCAATGAAATTTCATGTATTCAGTGTTTCTCCAGTTCAGCCTTGCATAGTAGAAAATTGATAACAGAGTTAGCGATAGAGACATTTATACAATAGTTGCGTCATCAACTCCTCATTCCATCAACCTGCTGAGATCATTAAAAACATTTAAAGATTCCGTTATTCTTCTTCAAAGAAGACGATGACCTTCTAGTTCTCCAAATTTTGGACCAGATGAAATTCAAATCCGATATATTGGCGTATTTGACAGTTCTTAGTGTATCTAATTTATCCGAGTTCTCATAGGAAAACAAAACAAGAGGTCACTACTATTTCGAAAAATGAAGACAAGTAAGTTATTTCAATTGCTTTCATTAGTAGGGTTTATTATTTTTAATTGCTGAAATATTTTGAATAAATCAGAATTTGTGTAGATTATTATTATTATTATTTAAGCCAAAGAAACCCCGTCTTAACCAATAACTAATATTCAGGTGATCCCGGCATTTGTTCAGATGGTTTCTCCTTCTTCAATCTCACGATGATAATCACTCACCGTGAATCGGGCTTAGAAAGAGCCGAAACCATTAAAGAAAATACCTTAGGAGGACAGTTTTTTTCAATCCCGTCGCAACCTAAACCTCGGGAATTTAAGATTCAAATCGTTGATAGAAGAAAAGGAGGAAATACAGTCAAAAAAGGAATGGTAGATTTAACGCATTTCCACATGAATCATAACCGGAAATGCGCTCTCAATCACGATAGTTTCTTACTGAATATAACACTTTGGAAATTTATTAAAAATATATTTTTTGATTAAAAATTTGTTAAAATATTAAAAAATAATTAAAATTTAATATATCGAAGTGTCAAAGGTGTTGATTTAAAAATATATTATTTATAAAATATGAAAAAGATTAATTTAAAAATATAAAAATTAAATTTTGAATTCTGGTTTGTTGTGGGACTTACTATTCTTGATATTATTTAAATCATTTTTATTGTTATGTAGATGAATAACAACGGCCAAATCAACGATTTAGAGGACGGAGAAGTTTCCGAACTAGAAAATGAAGAATCCCAGGTATCTATGGAGTTGGAAACAAAGTAAAAATGAATATTACATTTAGCAATTCCGACACAAACTCCGAAGTTAAAAAACCAGACACAGAAAACGAAGACAAAAAACCTAACAAAATCGTCCCTATCAGCCTCGAAGAATTGATCGAAAAGCGAAAGGCTGAGGAAGAGGCGAAGAAACGTGTTTTAATTGAATTTAAATTCCAGCCAAAATTCCTCACAAAGGAAGAACGAACTTTGGCTGCTTTAAAACGCAGGGCTGAACAGGTTTCCCAGGATAAGGATCGATTTAAAAAATTGAGGCGACACCGGACCGATTTCATCGACGACGGCCGATACGGTATCTCTCGTGAAAAGTACCTGCACTTTTATATTTTAGAACAGCCGAAATTTCCTGCCCAAAATCTGACACAGTTGACTCAAAGGAAATGGAAGCAATTCGGGTACTTGTTTTATCGCATCTTCAGGAAAGTTACCTGGGCAGCCACAAAAGGAAGAAGAAGTTACGTCGGCATAGTGATAAGAAGTTTGTCTTTGATTGGGATGCTGGTGAGGACACCTCCTATGACCCAAACCCACTCTATAGTCAGCGACATGAAATGCAGTTCTTGGGTCGTGGGAAGTTTGGGGGAGTCGATATTAAGGTATTTTTTTCTCAGATCCCTTAGGTTCAAAAAACGGCCAACGGAAAGTTCTACAACGAGTTGCTGGAAAAACGGAAAACCGAGGAAGACGTGAAGCATGAGACTGCGAGAGCCAAGAAACAAGAATTGAAAGAATATAAGCGGATCTGGGACGACAGACACTGGAGTGAAAAGAACCTGGAGGAGATGTCCACCCGAGACTGGCGGATTCTTAAAGAAGACTTCAATATTGTTACCAAAGGTGGCAGAATTCCCAATCCATTGAGAAGTTGGGAGGAGGCTGATTTTCCTTCGGGGATTAAAAGCATCATAAACCATGTGGGGTACACGGTTGGCTCGGCTTTGGTGATTTTCTAGGAACCGACTCCAATTCAGCGTCAGGGAATACCAATTGGGATGTCAAATCGTGATATTATTGGGATTGCTGAAACTGGAAGCGGGAAAACTCTGGCCTTCTTGGCTCCCTTGCTCGTCTGGCTTGATCTTCTGCCCAGATTAGATCGGTTGGCTATCCTCGTTCATTTTAGTGAATCTGACATGGACAAGGGTCCGTACGCTTTGATTCTAGCTCCAACAAGAGAACTGGCTCAGCAAATTGAGGAGGAGACCCTACGATTTGGAACACCATTGGGAATCAAGGTGGTCTCGCTCATAGGGGGACTTAGCAGGGAGGCCCAGGGAATGCAGCTTCGTAAGGGATGTGAGGTATGCTGGGGTGTTATCCCTAGATTGTTATTGCGACGCCTGGAAGAATGCTGGATGTTCTCAAGAGCCGTTACCTTGTTCTGGGTCGCTGTACATATGTTGTGATGGATGAAGCTGACCGAATGATTGATATGGGCTTTGAACCTGACGTGATAGAAATCCTTAATAGCATGCCTGTTGTGAATATGAAGCCTGATGGAGAGTGCGTTGAGTCGATTGGCCGGTATTCCTTCAAAAGTAAAAACAAATACAGGCAGGTTTGACTGGGTTTTAAGATATAGACGTCTATGTTCACGGCTACAATGTCCCCCGCCATAGAAAGGATTGCTCAAAAGTACCTTAGATCCCCGGCTGTAGTCTACATAGGGACTGTGGGGAAACCGACCGAACGCGTGGAGCAGATTGTGTTTATGATTAACGAGAATAAAAAACGTGATAAACTCGTCAAGATTTTACGGCAAGAATTCGTCCCCCCGATTATTATTTTTGTTAATCAGAAGAAGGGTGCTGACCTTCTCTGTAAAGGGCTTGAGAAATTCGGTTATAATGCCTGTACCTTGCACGGTGGTAAAGGACAGGAACAGAGGGATCATGCCCTAAGTAGTCTCAAGTCTGGATCTAAGGAGATTCTGGTGGCAACCGACGTGGCTGGCCGTGGAATTGACATTAAGGACGTTTCCATGGTGATTAACTATGATATGGCAAAGTCGATTGAAGGTTGTTATTTAGTTGTAGATGGCAGATTATGTACACCGTATTGGAAGGACTGGGAGAGCTGGTAAAGAAGGAAAGGCTGTGACTTTTCTCACGCAGGAAGACAATGCTGTGTTCTATGACTTGAAAGAGTTGATTTTGGAGAGCAAGGTTTCCACCTGTCCCCCAGAATTGCTAAACCACCCTGATGCCCAAGTTAAACCTGGCACGTTTGTTCAGAAAAGTCGCCGAGATGAAAAACTGTTTATAGTATAATTTGATATTAATCCTTTTCTGTCCAAATTTTATTAATTTTTTTCTCTTATTAGTAATTATCAGCAACATGCATGGATTCGTATTAACTGTCATCCTGCACGAACCTCATTCGCCATCCTGAAAAGGAATAGCCACGCGATCAGGTGGGCCGCTGCATGACCTTTTTGTTTATTTCATTTGGTTTTAATTAATAAAACTTTCTGACTGTCATCATATACGTGCAGCTTCTAGCAGATCCTTCAATTTAATATTAATCCAGTGGTTCGACATTGTCATATTCTGATTGGAATTAATATAGTCATTAAAATTGAATAGTCAAACAATTAAATGAAATCTACTTATAATTGAAAGTTCATTATTTGAAACACTTAATTAAAGAATACTGGTATTAAGTTAAGGGGAAGTAATTGTGCAATAGTAGAGACAATGGAAAATCACAGAAGTTGGATGAAGTAGTTGATTGGTGAACTGGGATCACCTAACTGTTTTACGTTAATTCTTTCTTTTTTTCCTGGTGATCCAGGGGTTCTAAGTAAATAAATAAGGGAAGGTAGTACGAAACGATAGGGCTTGCCAACCAACTAATATCAGATACTTTTGTGCGGCTTTTCTAAACATCGAATAAAATTTTCGTTTCTCAGATACCAAAGACTTTGATGAGACGTCATAAATTATGACGTCGTCAGCGTATATGATTTCTGTATGTTGGGTTTCTGGGGAAAGCAATTCACTCATTACAATGGTGAATAATAGAAGACTGAGCACTGAGCCTCGATGGACACCTCTTCTCAGTCAAATTTCACGAGACATAGCATAGAAATTAACAATTGACCTTCTGTCCGATAGGAAATTTCTTAACAAAAAATAAAGCTCTTTTTGAATGCCACATTTCCAAGACATGTACGTATAGCGATCTTGTCCTTACCAGGAGCATTGTATCTATTGTCAGAGCACCTTCAACTTCAGCATTTATAGGGCTGTGACTTAGTGGTAAAGAACTGGAGAGTCATCCAAATCTTCTTTTTAGATTACATAGGGCCAAATGAGGCGGATGCTCGTCAGGGTTAATCAGCTCTATTTTTGAAAGTTCATCCCCAAATAAGTTAGGAAAATCTTCTAAGGATATGGTTTATTTATGGTAAATCAACATTAGTTAAATATTTCCTTTTTACGTTTACTTTTCTATTGTGGATTGGGTTAGGATTAATTGTGGAATGAGTTGGAGCTAATCAAGGAATGGATTTGAGTTAGATAATATGTTAAGGTCAATTTGAGAATAAATTAAAGTATCTTAGGAGATGACTCTCATTTGTTTCATTGTGACTATTGTTGAATTCCTTGGGTTATGATTTTACTTGAGGCACCCAGTGGCTGACTGCCATCCAAAAAATCCTTATAGTAACTTTTGGTTTTATTTATGGTAACAATTTGATTTTGAGTGTAAGTTTGACTATCATTCCGGACCTAAAGATTAGCAAAATTTACTAACTCCAGAAAAAAGTTAATTGTTAAAATAATTGAATATATCAAGTTCCTACAGTTACAGAAGCAAAAGACCTCCCAATATTACATACAAAACCACCAAGAACAAGCGGAAAAGGGAAGAAAACATCCAGTCCTTGCAGTTACAGGAACCCCTCTAAATTAAATTATTCTAAAGACCAAGGGTTAAACCAAACTAACTAAATCCTTGATCCTAACACGTTCAAACAGAACCCTCATCCAAGCACAGTGATCAAGAGAGCGTTGCCTGGGGAGCTGAGGTAGATTCCAGAACTCGTCACCAAGAAGCGAAGTTATCTCCCGGTGGAATGAATAGATGGATCATTTTAAATGAGATATCTGTTTTTTTATAAAATTAATTTTAATATTATTTTTGAAATATTAATAAAATAATCTCTATAAAATTGACATAAAATAAATTGTTTTAATTACGTAATAAAATTAATTTTGTTTACTGACTAGTAATGGAAGATGTAAAGAGAAACATATTGAAAGAAGTATTCGTATCCTCATACATAGATCAATGATTTGATCAACCACAAATTAAATGAACGAATCGACAGAATTTATGACATTTTGAAAGTAAAGTATCAACTTCTAATTAAAGGGTGATTTACCCCCGATTAGAGAAAAATCAGTATTATCATTATTTCATACTGTAGGGCTCGGACTTTGATAACTATCCACGTGATTGGCATTAAATTATAAATTTAGTAGAATTGAAGATTGAGGAACTGTTCCAAAAACTTCAAGATGCATCATTGAAAATGATAGAGGACATACAATCCGTAACTTTGTAGATCCACTGTTAGGTTGACACGTGGATTAACTTGATGAAACTGAGATTCGAGGACAATGACAATTTCGGAGCATTTGTACAAAATTTTATGCAAAATGAATTCAAAGGAATAAGGCGAAAATGCGAAATATTTTTGACTGATAAAACAGTCTCACACTACATGAAAATCAGGGCAAATAACAGAAGCAACAAATTTCCTATGATTGTGAATATTTCTGAATATTATAGGACGATTATAGAAATTATTTGATAGAACGTGACAGATACTGCTTAATTTATTTGAATTACGCCTTCCAAATACTGCTTGATCATTATGTTCGGTTTGTTTATAAATCTTAGGTTGTTGTTCAAGACAAAATTAACAAGAATATTCACAAATTGATAATGCCTCGGAACTTATACATGGATTATTTTGGATAATTCCAATTGATTAATTTTTATCGATTTTAATATTTTTAATCTTTTATATTTCTTTGATGGGAAAAAAACTAGTAAAGCGGATAGTAAGGAATGCGTCAAAGCCAAACCCTAAGCATTCATACCACGGGAAACCCGGCAGTGCTTTTTTTACTAACTTTTTTTTTAAATTTATAAAAATGGCAGCTAAAAACTAACTTTCCTTTGCCGGTCACCACTACATTTTGGAACCGACTGGTCTCACCCGATGGGATGAAAACATTCCCCTTTGCTAATGGTCGGAATCTGGTTTAGGACGCTACGTGTGTTGACGCATACTCTCAGAAAAATTCGTCCGATTCAGTCTCTACTCAGTCTATGTTTCTAAGCAAGCCGAGGATCAGAAGAGAAGTAAGTACCGAAGTATTTCAGAGGATCACTTGTTTGTCCCTTTTGCTGTTGAGACGTCATGAATTCTTGACCCACAAAAAGACGATCAAGTCCATCGGATCGGCTTGATGATGCAAAGAGTCACCAAGGATCCACGTGAGGCTGGATGGCTTCTAGAAGTATCTCTCTATTGTCAGAGGAAACTGCCTGGCGATTCAAGCTCCCTAAATTAAGTGCTGCTTTAACTGTTTAATTTTAATATTAATTTTTTTTAATCAATAACAATTTATTAAAGAATAAAACCAAATAGTTAAAGGCTACTGGCTGCTCTCAGGATTGAGAGCGCATTTCCCCTTACGATCTGTAAGGAGATGCGCTCAATGAGCCAGCCCTTCTCTCTGACATCCCTCCTCCTTTTAGCGACTAACGATCCAATTTTGTTGAGCAGGGCTAACGACCTGCTTCCTATGACTCCCGAAGTTTCGACTGCGACTGGTTCAAATGTGTACTGCTCGCCGAGGCATGTGTACTTCTTTGCTTTAAGTATTTCTGCTTTCTCTGCAGCTGAGCCTGGATTTGTCGCACTTATTGTAATATTGGAAGGGGAGAAGCTATCTACGCAGGTGGCATCCCAGCATCCCACGTGAACAGAGTCACTCCATCCGGCCTTCTGTTTGCTGTGGCAAGTCCTAGGGGCTCCATCTGGACAGGGAATCCGGCAGCTTCTAGTCCATACGCAATAACCTTGTTGATTGAACTATGTCTCAGGCTCCTTCCAGCGCTCCTTCGGCAGGAAGGTGCGTGGAGTCTTTTCGCGTCGACTATTCCTCCACATCTACATCGATGGATTGCGCAAACATCGATTCCGAGGCTTACGCAAACCCCAATTATCGTGGAGTTATCGTTCAGAAAAGTTCCGAGTGAAATGCACGGGAATGCTTTGAGCCATGCACCACTTACGTTTGTTGATGCGGTAGCCAGACGATGCTGGTCGAGTTGTGGTTTTAGCTCATCGATGGTCCTCGAACATACAAATTCGTTCCAGTCTCGTTGTTTGTTTGTTGAAGTTCTTCGGGAGTCTCAAATTAAGTCCAATCCAAACATCGTGACCCATGCATGCCATTGGTTCAGTGTCCGATCCGTTAATGTAGCGTAGGATCTGGTGAACTAGACCACGGGAAGCATATGTCGAAGACAGAAAGGCTGAGAGAACGAGTTCAAGCGGCGAGCGTATCCCAATTCCTTCATAACGAAGTGGTAACTTGCATTGGGTCCACCCTGCTTTATCCAAAGAGATGTTAAGTGTTTCTTCAACAGAGGTCTTCAGCTTCTTATCGATAACTCTCAAGAAATCCATGTCTGTGAAACATGGGGATGTCCGTAGAAAAAAAGGAGTCGTGGTGTAAGGTGAAAATTCTTGAGGATGAAGAGAGAAATGTGGGAGTTTAAAGCCTTTAGATTGTGCGTGAGCAGCTGTACGGATTCACTCTTCTCCTCCAGGAGAGTTGACATGTCATACAGAGGAGATCCGAGGAAAATCGCCTTTTCTAGTCGGGTGACTTTGATGTCCTGGAGGAAAGTAGAAATGGTCGTTATTGCGCGTTCAAAGGTGTCCTCTCCACAGGTCACGTTAATAACTTCGCACTTCGATGGATTCGGCTCCAGTCCGAGTGCCGCGAGGGCAGGGATGACGCGTTTAACCTCTTCCACAACAATTTCCCAACTCCCCCAATGGTCGCGTCATCAAGGTACCATAAGTTCAAGGAGTTTTGATCGCAGATGATACACAGTCGATATCCAAAGCAAAGAGTAGAGGGCCAAGTGGGTCTCCTTGTTGGACTCCAGTCTTGGACTTGATGGCGTGTTGTCCGAAGATCAGCGTACACGGGGAACCATATGAGAGTCTGACCATCCTGCTGATCTCAGGAATCCTAGAGACAATATCTTCTATGATTCTATCCTTCGGATGCTATTGAATGCATTACGTATGTCCAGTTTGACTATAATTGAATCCTGCGCGTCAGGAGGGCTGGCAACAAAATTCCGGATTGAATGTATTGCTGCTTCACATCCATTAGGTACTCCAACTCCGAGTTGGACAGGACTAAGTTCGGCACTCAAAGTCTTGCTGGCTGCTCTGGCAGCGATCTTCGACGATAGGCGCCTAAGGACGTTACCAATGGCGATGGGTCTTATCCCGCCGCAAGGCTTCTTGAAGGCTACCAACCTCGAAGCGAAGAGGAGTTCTCGAGCATACTCCGAGATATCTGCCCGAAGAACGTGGTTCGTAAGATCATTCAATGAGACGATGAGGGAGTCCCCTGTGTCGACGGTTGTTACAGAGGTGAGGTCTTTTATGTGGATTGGGCGTAGGCCGTCTAGACCAGCGCCGCTGCTTCCAGGGAATGCACGAATAGCCCATTTAATATCATCAGGGGTGGCATTTAGTTGTGGGACATCCTTTTGAATTTCCGTGTCACGTAGATCAGCTGGTACTGGCGGATGTTTCTGGACTAACTAGTCTAAGGTTTCTTTGCTTGGTGAAAGAACCTTGTCGCTGTTGGAGAGTGTACGTAGGGCTCCCCGAATGTCCCCGACCATGATCTTCTTGTTTATTTCTCTGCGAAGATCCCTTTTCTTGGTTCTGGATGAAGAGGGTGAGTCAACAGCAGTCGAAATGCTTTCCAGTGTATCCGCCAGGTTGATACTTTCGTATTTAGCTGAAAAAAATTAAGCCGAAAGGATCCCCTCCCCCCAACTGGATTCCTTTAAAGCCCATCGGATAATTTAACAGCATGAAGCTCAGAAGCAAAGGCCTAGATTTAATCAGCACCACAGAACTGAATCACCTTGGCATTTAGTCGCTAAAATTAATGGAAAAGTTTACAACATCCTGATTGGCATGGAAATAATTCCAGATTTAGAAATTCGAGACTCGATCTCAGTGTTTTCATTCCCGTGTAATATTTCTTAATTTTATATTATTTTTAACCCCACGCTAACAATATTTGGTAACCCAGCACAAACAATTACAACTAATTAATCCAAGAAACCCAATGGATAACATCTGCTTGTGTTGACCAAATCCATCCTCCAATAGTCTATTACAGAGAGGTGAAGAAATAGGTCTACCCTCTTCCATTTTCATCACACGCCCTACCATTGCGGATATAACGTCAGTTTTAGGCGGAAGAGTAAATTAAAATACTCTTGGAATAGGACTCCCTCAGAAATGGGATATCCATCCATCTCGGGATCGAGCTGTGCCAGCCTCATCCATGCCTTTGTGGACTGCAAAAGACTTCACTCTCTTACCGTCTCAGCAGTGGCCGGTTCACGAGGCATTCGCTATTTACGAGGTTGTGAATCGCTTTCTTGACGCGGCTAGATTCCCGTCATCTCTAGTAGGCCTGATCGTGGAGATGGAAAGTTTCTTCCCCTTCTCTCGGGAGAAATCCTTAATTTGGGATGGCGCCTGCACCGAAACCTTTCCCAGTCGAAACTTACTGGTTCCGCGTTGAAAGCTGATGAAGCTGCTCAGACTTTTGAGAATTTCATGATAAAAAAACACAACAGCTTCTCCACCAGATTCTATGTAAAGTTCGTTGTCATCGAGACGAACGGAGTTTTGGTGCCCAAACGGTCTCTTGTCTAAGATCGCTTAGGACAATGATATCGAAATTGAGTAATCGGGAAACCGAATGGTTGTTCCAAATGATTTCTCTAGCAGTTGTCAGGGAAACAGTCTTCTATTTATCAGCTCGATTATTTTGATTTTTCATTAAGTAATAAAAATTAAAATACAGTCGACCCTAAAGATTGGCCACCATTTCTAATCTAATTTTTAATACAAATTGGAAAAAAATAAAAATTTTATTAACACATGTCTTGGAATACTACCCGTGGACGCTAAATTCGCCTTATTTTTAATGAAAAAACCCAAATTGTAATTTATAAAGAAGAAAATGATGCTATTTCCAGCCAGCAATTAGCTGATAGATTGTTTCGATAAACGATATCGAGAAAACAAATAATAATCTTTTACTGAAAAAGGACACTATTTTGAAAGATTCTAAGCCATATCAACCGTCTTTTAATGCTGCACATAAACCTAAGTTTCCAAAGCTTGAAGAGAAGTTGGTAGAATGGATGAAGGTAATAGAGTCTAAAGGTATTTTGAATGATGTTCTGAATGATGCCTTAATGTCTACCAGGACGTATTTTTTACATTTAATGAAAATTAAAGAAATCGGAGCAAATAAATATCACATACTCGAAGAGTGATTTTATCAACGTGGTCGAGTCTTTCAACTCGTACTTACTTGGAATTACTTTCGTACCCAGGGAGCGGACATACTTTCTTGGGTGCCCACTTGACGAAAAAGAACTAACAAAAGAGAATGAACTCTCTAGAGTTACGAGAAACTTTCCTCATCGATGCTCATACAGCGTTCTTCCTTTTGAAGAATAGCATTGGCTCGCCCAAACTCCTGTACGCTCTCCGTTGTTCTCCCTGTTTCAAACATCGTGACATCTTCCTGTCACTGGATAGGATATTGAGAAAATCATCCGAATTGCTTCTAAACATCCACTTTGACGTGCCAAGTTGGAATCAATGCAAGCTTCCTACACGCCTCGGAGGCACGGGTCTCAGGAGATCACCTTTCCAGCATATGTGTCATCGCTCTCAAGTGGAAGTCTTTTGGTCCAAGATATCCTACGTTTTCCAACCGAACTTTCTTGGGAAAAAGTCTTCGACGAAGCTCGTCGCGAATGATGTGAAACTGGTTTGGATACTCCGAACGATCCTTCGAAACAACGAGACTGAGATGAGATCACTCCAAGAATATCTTCGACGTGCTAACGTCTGAGGCCAACCAGGATCGTCTTGCATGCCTCGTGTCTGCTGCCAACCATGGGAGTCGAGCGTGACTAGATGCACTCCCGTGTTCCTTTCTGGGGATCCTTTTGGACGATAATTTTATTCGGATTGGGATTACACAGCGCCTGGAGTTGATGTTTGAGTCGAACACCAATGTCGTTGTGGAGGGATCGTCGATGCCAAATAGCTGCATCCGCTTTCGTGCAAAAAGTTTGCGGGCAGAGCACCCCGCCACGCTGCTATGAACAACATTGTCAAACGTACTCATGAAGCTGCAGGCTTCCCGGCAGTGCTGGAACCCGTGGGATTGAACCGCGGAGACGGGAAAAGACCGGATGGGCTAACTATCTTTTCGTTCACTGATAGAAAATCGGTCGGACTATACTGTTGTGGATTCTTTCTCGAACTCGCTGATACTCAGCTCGGCGCAGTCTGCTGGATCGACAGCCGATCTGGCTGAAAAAATCCAGATCAAAAATATGACGAAATTGTAGACCGCTTTCGTTTTGTACCGGTGGCAATCGAGACGTTTGGTGCTGCGGGAAGCATCACAGCCTCTTTCCTAAAGGAAATCGGGGGGAAATTGGCCCACTGTAAGAAAGACGTGCGGGAAGTGGTCTGACCGAAGCAACGAATTGGGATTGCAGTTGTCCGCGGAGACGCTAACTCCGTAATGTCAGCAGCCGGCTCTTCCCCATTGTTAATAAATAATATTTTATTTTTAAATAAACTAACTTGAATTTTTTCAGAATGTCCACAAAATTCTAAGGAACCAAAAATGGCAAATTTGCACGGGTCTACTGTACTATCAAAAAGAAGGCATCTAACCCATCAAAGACCACGTGGTAGAAAAAATGAGCGCAAAAATGAATACAAAAATTAGTAGTAATCAAAATTTAGCTAAAATTAGAGAAAACTCTTAACGACAGATCGAATTTCTATATTAAAAGGAAAAAAAATTCACATCAAAAATCACTAAAACAATTTCTTATAATTCCAAATTAGATGACTTTTCATGAAGAATACTCCGCCACTTTTCGATCAAATTGCAGATATGCGGACGGGCCATTTCAGAACACTCTTCCAATTTCTTTGGACTGATATAGGAAGAACATGTGCAACTAACAACTCGGCAGTCCACGTGTTCAAACACGAGAACAGCCAAATCTTCATCATCTTCAGCACCAAAGGCAGCTTCACCATCAATTTTGAAGCAGAAAGCAAGGAGGATGAACTTTGCGGGAACAGCAGAAGTCAACAGAGCGAGGGAAATTGAATTTATGGCGCATGCCAGGATGTGAGGACCGTTGTGAAGTTCCTGTACGGAGATCTCGATATTGGAACCCGGAAACAAGTCCACAGCAATAACTTTAGAAAACAAATTTTTCAAAAAATTTTCAAGAAATAAACAACTTCTATCTGAAATTGGAGAAAAATTAACAATCAGATTAGCTTCTTGAGGATTATCAGAGTGAATTCTTCCCTCAAATGGACCTCGAATTGAACAGAACGACGCAGAGGAAGAATATGAAAAGTTATTTGATCCTTCGTTCAGTTTATTGTTTACAAACTCAAAGGAGAGATGTTCAGTGCCCACATCGTAGCCAAACATCCACACGTGCTTATTTAAAAAATAATAATTTTTATCATTTAAATTAAATAAATTTAAATTAATAAAAGTAACTAAGATACTCCAAATAAATAAATGGATGACTTAAAAGACGTCCAAGCTGTGAAAATAATCCAATTCATAAAAGCCAAGGACTATGACAACATTGAAAAAATGTGTTCATTCGGAGTCCCCAATTTAATAAATGCCTGTGAACGAGGCCCGGAAGGAAAGACTCCATTAATTGCGGGTAATTTTATAGTTTATTTAACAGCAACAATTGAAAATGACGAAGAAATGGTCAAATATTTGCTAGAAAATACAGCCCACCCAAACGTCCAGGACAATAAAGGACGGACACCGGCCATGTTTGCCATGAAATATGGCCATGTGGAATCTCTTAAATTACTGTTGGACGAAGAACAATGTAGGACCGATATTGTTGACTTTGATGGACGAGGTAAGGTGTATAGATTTTTCAGGAATTTTTATTCTATGGTGTTTTGCCCACAGAAAGACACAGGAAATGCATTAAAATGGCATTGGAAAAATCTGCTGACCCAAACAACGTTGATAATAAAGGAATTCCAATTCTCCTATTTAGTTGTGAAAACGCGGCAGAAAATGAGGAGACATGTATGGAAATTTTAGCACAAGGAGCTGATCCAAATAAAATTCATTTCAATGGGACTCCAGTTATGATATTTTCTAAAACTTCAGAGTGGGACTCGAAGGAGTGCCCTTATGGCTGCCTGTGAGTCTGGGAGTGTCAAGCTCGTTCATGCCTTGCTGGAGAAAAAAGCGAACCCAAACCTCTTGGATCACAAGGGTGAGGTAAAAGGTTTATTCAGGTCGAATGGCCGCTCATTTTGCAGCCAAAAATGGATATCTTGATATTTTGATGGTATTATCTGCGTACAACTGTGATTTTAATATTTTGGAGCATAAAACAAACAGAACAGCGATTCATTTGGCAGCAATAAATGGGCATGGTGCTTGCTGTCGTTTTATGGCTCAAAGAGGCATGATCACTTTTATAAGATTTAGGCTGTAATGCAAAACTGAAAGATTCTGAGGGATTGACAGCCAAGGTTTACGCCAAAGGGAAGAAGGCCTGTGTGAAAGAGGTGGGCAAGGCAGAACGATTTTACGCTAAAATCTCAAAAGCAGAGGCAGAGTTAAAACCGTGGATGGTTAAATTATATGATTGGTGGACGGCCAAGAACGAGCTTTTAGCTTATAAAATATCAAAATTTGACCCAAATCAAACAAAGTTGATTTCAGTTCCTGTCCTGGCGAATATTTTCGAAGAAATGGATGCTCCAGATTTCGACTCTGATGCTTTCCAACAGTGGATTGACGGTTTTGCTCAGCCCAGTCGTGACGAACGAATGATAAATTACGGCAACTTTTTGATTGGGAAGGGGATCATCAACAAACAGTTCCTCGCAGCCGCGTATGCTGACAAGAAAAAAAAGAAGAAACAAAAGCAGCCCAAACCCATGAAAAAACCGCCTTTCCAACTTCCTACAAAATTTTCTACCGAGCAAGAATCCAGAATAGTCTCGTAATCGGAAAAATTAAAACTTAGTGATTATTTACAAACAGATACGAATCGTTTCGATAAAGACCACCCTCCAAACGATCCGTTGGAGGACGACAGTGCCTGGTATATCGACACGGTCAGTCCCTCAAACGTGAGCATAAACTGGGCTGTGCGGGCTCAAGATATGGAAACTCTGAAAAAATGTTTCCTTGAAGGCAATCTAGTCGATAAGGTCGATCGGTTCTACAACACCCCTTTGATGGTCTCCTGCCACAACGGGGATCTAAAAATGGTCAAGTTTTTACTAGATCATGGGTTTTTATTAAAATAAATCTTCAGGGCTTCTTTAAATACGAGAGATAACATGAAATGGACACCTCTTCATCATGCCTGTCATTCTGGGCGCCTGGATCTTGTAACATACTTAGTTGAGGCTGGAGCAGATGTAAATGCGGTTAGCCTCAACGGAGGGACCCCAATAACACGTGCTATCGAATCATCAGCCTTTGATGTTGTTAAATATCTATTGGAATCTGGCGGAATTAAGTTAAGAACTGAAACTCGACAAGGCAAAACTCCTCTGGAGCTCTCCTACGACTGGTCTGATCCAGAGTTGATTGCCTACCTGAAAGAAAAGTTTGACAAACTTCCTCCAATCAAAAAGAATGCAAAGGCCAAGAAGGCTCCACCTAAAAAATCTCAAACAATAAAAACTGAGCTTCCTCAAGTTGCCTTGGTAGATTTTTCGTAATGTTACTTTTAAGGTCCGAAAGAAGACGAAAAAGAATCTTGGTATGGAATCCGCGTTTAAATTGACTTACAACCTTGAGAGGCCGCAATCTGTTTTGCAAAGAATGGAAGGCAACAATGACGGAATATTTTATGTTAAAAATGTCTGGAAAAAACAGATGACTACACGTGATTTGATTAAATACAGAGCAGAAAGGAGGCAGAGATATGGCTGGGAGGTGGATTTTGATGACTTTAAAATGCCATTTTCCAGAAATATTGCAAATAAATTAATTAACGTTGACACTAAAACTTAATATAAATTTAATAATTTTAACAAATTAATTTATGAAAAAATATAACTTCGAGATTATTAAAATTTAAGTCTGGAATAATTTTAATTTAATTTAAGTGGTACTTTTAGGTGTATTCGGGTTAATAAATAAATTAAGCAATTGGTATGAAGGTTTGGGTATCGTGACGACATGTGGTAACTTGTTGTGGTGATGATCAGTGTCGTTTAGACATTAAAAAGAACTATTCGACCTTCCCTGACTAACCTGTTACTTCTATGGGATTGCTTTGTAATATTCATATTCTCCCTTGTTACTTCTCTCTCGCAATATATTCTCTTTTTGCTCTCCTTTAACGATCCTTCAGCTAAAAGTTAACCTCTTAGTAAAAAGTAAAAGAATTATTCAAAACCGGATTTGCTTTGTTTCAGGAAGTATGTTAACGACCACTTATTTGATTTCACAGTTTGCGGCCAATTATCTGATTCTACTGGATTAAAAAGACAGTTCTCGTATAAATCTGAAATCCGAAAATAAATTACATTAAAAAACTAATGACGTGAATGTTGCAGTAATTGGAGTCATTTGCTGAAATAATTTTGAATCTAATAAGGCTCCACGATTCTACTCTGTTTCATGGCCTCAGTAATACTTCACTGGGGAATTGGTCTTTCTACAGGGATTTGCACGCGATAAAAAAGAAATAAGTCTAGAATAACCTTGATGTCTTGCCCCCTTTCTTCTTAACATAAAATGTGAGCTCGATATTTAAGTAGCGAAACATTACTACTTCTACGAAAGAGCATTATCATTTCACTGTCAAAAAATGAAGTCATTGATTGTATATTACTAAAGACTAACCAATAAGTATACGATGGTATCTAAACTTGAAGTTTTTGGGAAACAAAAAAAAAAAAAATTATCGATTTAGTTGATGTTTCGGTTAGAAACAATTAACAAAACCATAATTAACTAGCAATCCTAAAAAAGTCACACAAAGGAAAATAATAATTTTCTAAATACGATAAATTTTTGCATTCTCGAAATTATTATAAAAAAAGTGACCTAGAAAATTTTAATCAATATATTCTAAAGATAATTATTCGACAATTCTTTGTTTAGTGTGATTATTGGATATTTCTTAGGTCAAAGGAACACAAGTGCGTAAAAATATTAGTTATTCCGACCGAATATTAAATTTAGACTTTTGAAAAGATAGACATTTAAGGTTTATTAATATTTATAATAAAACGTTTAACTACAAATATAAATAAATTTAATCAAATTCAAGCTGTTGTGGGATGTTTTCTTCCCTTTTAAAGAGGACAAAAATATCATGCTCCTCCGAACGTTATTTGTAATCCAACCAATTTTAAATTTAGTCAACTTATCCAATTTCTCTCAAACGATAAGATTTATTCCTCAGACCAGGTCTCTACGGCACTTCTGGAAGCCGTCCAGTGCTACATTTGGGGTTCCAAACAGGACGACTCCCTTTCATCGTTAAATAAACTATTTAAATTAGACATTTCATGCAATACAGTATATTAGTCACGATGCATAATCTGCTACTAAAATCCCCAGAATACGTGGAAATCTCCGTCTCTGTTTTGCAGTCTATGAGCATTTTTTTCGAAAGTGTCTCCAACAAGCAAATGATTTGTACCGTTTCTGTTGATTTTAGATTTACTACTCTCCAACAACACGATCAATGATCTAATATCTTTCCAATTCAACTTTTCAATCTCTGAGGTACCCACGTGTTTGATCACTTGGGTTAGGTTGTGAATAATTACGTTGTCTTCCTCAAAGTGTTGTCCCTTCATCTTTCCATAAACACTATTGGTTTCTTTTTTAACGAAACTGACGATTTTCCCTTATTTAACGAATCTATTCGATTCTTTAACTATCCAGAAGTCATGATTCAGACAATTATTCAGCACGTGGTTCTTAACATCGTCACAGGTACCCCACATGTGGTAGAACCTTCAGTTCCCGACCCAAATATGATCGAATATCTGCTCAAAACCTCTTTTCCCACATATTTAGGGGGACTGACACGTTTTTTGAAGAATGGAATCATCGCCAGCGCGTGTCTTATGAACAACAAGTCCCCAAAGAAGACGTTTTTGATTTTCATGGACCAGTTGTGTTTTATTGATGATGTAATGACAATGTCCACCACAGAAATATCAGACTTAACTATCCGCTACTTCAACGAACGAGTATTTGTTCCACTTGTTATGTATTCGCTAATCGAACCCAAGGTTTGTCCTCAATTATTTTCTGTTATAAAGTTAATTAAACTTAACATTTGCAGATTCCCCCATTTTATTGTCATAACATAGCCATGTTACTACCACCTAATTTGCATTGTCCTCTTATATTGACATTTTATTAACAAAACATACTACTCTTTCAATGATTATCTTCAATATTATCCTTTTTATGATTTTTATTGTTCTCTTGTATTTGAATTTCAGTAAACCTTGTTTCTTGTCGTATTTGCTGTTTGAATGCACCCTTTCTATTTGAATATCTGCTAAAACCTCTTTTCGCACATATTTGCTAGTTTCATATATTTTACATTGTTGTTTAATTTGCAGAAATTACCCTACATTTCTCCAAGTTGTGCTTTGATTGTGCTCTTACTGGTTACTTTGTTTTAATTATTTTAGACGCTGATTAATGTAACCTGTGAGAAATTCAGAGAAATCGTATCGAGTGCGCTAGTTTTCGAGAACTTCGAGATCTTCGACACTGTATAAGCCCTTTCCTAACATTCAGCTGCCCATCGACCGTTGGATTTACTCAGAAATGGCCGATACCCAAAATTCCTATAGTCAACAAAAATTGTATTTTTAGTATTATATCTCAGTCCCTTCATCGGCGTTGTCATACAACACGTGGCCAGCAGTAATGACCTCCTAGCTAACGTTTCTGCTAACATCATCGTTTATCTGTTCAAAGAAACCTCCGTATTTTCTAGTTTAGTTTTTATTTTATCGCTCAGGGGGAAACCAGGAGACTGAGCATGTCAAGACGATGATTGCCAACATGACAGAGAATATTATCGAAGAAGCGACCTCCCGTGGTCGTTTATCCTCTAACCCTTAGAGAGTATGTGTACTCCGAATTTACTGCGTTTGTGTAGCATGATATATTTTGCTGCCAAGAAGTGTGTGGATGAAGTATACAGGCTATACCGTAATTTTTGCGAGGAACTCGAAAAAGCGGATAAGGTCAGCTTTTGCAGCATTTTCAGGGGAATAAAAACTTTTGGACCGTTTTTTACCGCCATTTTATCTACTACGAGTCCCAAAATTTCGTTGATGTGAAATATGAGGAACCTCTCTCCTCGGTTTGTGATGACGACATCAGCGAACAGTCATCACTGGAAGAGGAAGTCATAGATTTGGTTGAACTCTGTGTTTTATTGAGTTCTGTCGGCGATTTCTTGTTCTCAGGGATTACTGCCTTTTCCTCGGCATTATAACACCCCACAACCACATTTCTAAGAAAAAGTACATAAAGAACCAGTTTGTGGAGAAAGGTTGGAGGAAGCACTCATTTTTAGAAGATCTTCGAGTTCTTCAGGCAGTGGTCCTCGACAATGATATGTACTGCCTGTTTCCATATATGTAGCCATTAGGAACCAGCACATGGTTTATTCAGTAAGGAATAACTTTGTGCTGATTTTAAAAACCGACCAAAATAACGACTTCATTGTTTCCCAATCTTTGTTTGTGATGGTTTGGGTTTTTTGTTGAAATAGAACTTGGACGTGAGGAGAGTAAATAATCGAGTGCTTTTGCTAAAGTCCGTAGGATTGAATCAAGTTTGATGGTGGAATATTTTTCAGAACAGCATTGAGTTGATGTTTGAGAGTCCAATCGCCTGTTCAACGGCGATGGCAATGTTTTCTGGGGAGATTCAGAGACTTAAGCCCGTGGCGAAGTTGTTGATAGGATCTCTGCTTGCGGAAGCCTACGGTGGATAGTGTTTGTTTATGTTTAGATGATATTTTTGAAAGAATGTATGATTATTATTTGTAATTTTTATTTTATTGTGTTGAAGTGCAGTTAAGGGCTACATGGCCATTCAAGCTCACTAAATTAAGTGCTCTTTAACTGTTTAGGGTTATATTCTGTTTTTGAATACCAGTTGTGACAAGATCATGTATAAAAAAACTGTCAAATGTCATCTAACTAAATGACCCTAGGTTCTAACAAACTCTGGAATCTGTTCCGCCATGATTTTCTGGGAGTACCCCTTTAATCACTGAGTCTCGTAATTTTTAAAAACTTACTGTAAGATATAATTAAACAAAATATTGAAATGACTAAAATTGTTAAAGACCGTCCTGGTTTTAAGATTGGTTGCATATCGGATAATTTCCATAGGGTGGGAATGGAGTTCCTGATGATGGAGAGGCTGAAAATTTGGGTGAGGGCCATAATAGCATAAGGTTCTATCTTCTTCGACAATATTGTAGGGATACTATCTGCCGCTGGAGTGGGACGATTTTTGGTTTTGAATCACCTTCTGCACGTCATTCATAGGAAGATTATTTGTCGTTGCGTCGCGTTTAAGTTTGATGGAAAAAATGGAAGGATTCTCAATTTTCTGGTGAGGGAAAAAACTCATGGAATAATTAATTTTTTCATGTTGATCGAATGCCTTTTACAGGAATTTCCGTGAAGGATAATGAGGAATACCAGCTGATAAATAGATCCTTGAAAATCAATATATTGATCATTTTTTGAATGAGAATTCAAGAATTTGCATATTACCAAACTATGTCAAGAATAAAAAATTACAATTGAACGCCTTAACCGGACCATTACAAGGAATTTATCGAAAATGTTGAACTTTAATGACGAGAAACGCTGGATAAAACACATTCGAAAGGTTTTGTTTTTGTATATTCAAACGACTCATTCATCTACAGGTAAATTAGATTTTCAATTTTTTAGGTGTTAGTCATTTCCAAAGATATCGAGATATTCCTGGAAACACTGTTGTGCAATCAGATTTCACAAAAACAAGAAAGTTATTATTATTATTTATTAACCCCGGATACATCGAGAAAGAAGTTAAAGTAAACAACTAATTAAGTGCATCCAGTTTCCACTTCTACAGAAACAGAGTCCATCCGGAATCAGCATAAAGGGTAAGACGTCCATTACATGCAGTTGTGAAAACCCCTCCAGTGGAGTGGGGAAGAGCAAATGATCCTTTTTCATGCCGGCCTGGCACTGGGCGTCACCTAGACAGGTGGATCACATGACGCCACTCTATTAGGAAAAAAGAGGAGGAACAGACAAGCAAGCAGAAAATTTAAACCAATTAACCACGCAGCACCAAAGTTCTAATATAGATGAATTGGAATTTCAAGAAAAATCCAAAACTCATAAGGGTTTTTCGATGTTATTTATTACCAAAGATGGTGAATTCCAGTTTAACTTTGAGTGAGTGAATTGACAGTCTTCATATAAAAGAATGAATAGAAAGATGAGAGTGGATCGATCTAAGTAAATCACACATAAACCAAAGAAAAGAACGATAAGTCAAGAACACTTTCAATGTCTTGGATTAATTAACATTAATGTTCTTACTTCTTAAATTCAAGTTAGTTCTGCCTAAGGTGTGTTTAAGTAATGAAATCATTACCTACTCCTTGTCGGAAGGGCGATGTTTTTATTGATGTTGGGTCGCTATGAAGACTAACTGGATAAGCCTTCTCGGCCATCACAGCTTCTGAGCGAAGCAAATCATCTGAGTTTCTCGAGGAAGATCAGGGATTTGCTGCTTATAGTTCCAGTTATCTGACAGCAAAGTATAGCGGTCAAGGAGTATTCTATACTAATTTTCCTAGCTCTCTACTTTCTCTGCAACAGCCTTTACCAAGCTCCCAATGATGTTAATGAGAATAGAAAGTCTACATATGACCATCTAAACTAACAGTTTCCCCATCTCAATGGAAAGATAAATTAAAAGATTTATTAGAATCGATAGACTTATAGACAATAATTTTATATAAACATATTTTAAGTTATCACTAGAAATTATATCGCCGTCTAGAATCCTGCAACTCACCTTAGTCAACTTTTCATAATACTGCAAATCAATTAACTATTAACCTCAGGACCGAGATATTCATGTAAGACGTTTACGATGTCTCTGTACCCTTCAATAATCATTGATCTCAAAATGTCCTCAAAATTCACGTGTTTTGAATAAACTTCTATCAAAAGTCCAGAATATTCAACAAAAAGGCTAAATATTTCACAATAAACTACCAATAACTATTTTTTAATTTTTCGACAAAAATCCTGTCAAATTTATCAACATATTCTGTGGACAAGAATTCCTTGGCGTATTGCATAGGTCCAGCATTGACCTAAACTTAAAGTAGTTCAGCACCTTAACGAGGACTGACCCCTGCAGCAAATTCTCAACCATAATAGGATCTGGGTCCTTTGCCACTACGAGAGATTGAATTTTTTCTATTTGCTCGTTTAATCCCTCGATAGCGCATTCGATAGGTGAGTAAAATATTTTTTCCGTTTCTGCTACCGGAATTTGCTTTTTCAAATATGGAAAGGAAAATTTGGCTTGAAATTTACTCAGAAAATACTTTCATAAAATATCCTCGTTTTAGCTGTAAATTGTACCAAAAGACCTGACGATCTTTCTTTCTTGGTTAAAGGATGACGAAAGTCAGCATAAAACGAATCAATATTTAAGTTATTTCGCTCGGCAATATCAAACGCTGATTTTTGTGGGTCACTGCTACGACGAAAATTGAAATTTTGTCATCGACGCACAAATTATCAGTCTAAAATTAAATTTTAAAATACCAAATTCACGGAATTTACCACACAATATTCGATATTTCCGTATTTAACCTTTACTTGGTCGACTATTAGATCTGTAAATTCTGTGGTGCATAAATTGCTTTTGCAGATATATTCGTCCTCATTTTGTATCTCCTTTCCTTTTACGGCGAACCAATAATAAAAACAGGGTTCGTCAATAAATCCTGGAGGCCATTGCTTTTATGAAGCTTTTTAAAAGTTGATAGCAGCAATTCGGTGCACACAACAACGTTCTAATCAGAAATAATTTACGAATCGTTTAACCTCATAATCACCACATCTTTCATGTTCAGAGATTTCCAGTTTTATAATATCAGCTGCAAATTGGTAGTATCCAAGGTTTATTATGAGCAGGTAAGCTTCTCTGAGGTTATTACAAAATTTTTCGGAAAGTCTGATCAAAACCTCGTCATCTTCCGTCGAAAAACGGGTGTAAAACTCATTTTCCGTATTTGGGGCTAATTTTGTTAGTTCGCTGACAGAAAAATGATTATTTTGACTAAGCAAGCAATTAGCAGCCACAGCAGAAGCTTGAAGGTAGCAGAAAGCGGCCTAAATTGGAAAATGATTCAAATACTTCTAAAGTGGATTTCTCACTCAAATAAAGACGGGCAATCTCCTGCAAATAGAATATTTTGTAATTCGGAATATCACGATAGGACTCAGCAAGCCCATAAAACACATCAATAAGTTTATTTTTATCTGGTGATTCAGATCTTTTAAGTTCCGTCGATTTTAACAACATTATAATTCGGTTAGCAATTCTCTCAACTTTCTAGAAAGTAAATATATTTTATTTACTTCCAACGGATGAACTTGGTCCACTGCAGTACGAAGAAGACAGTCAATGCAGTAGTAAATATGAGAAAAGTCGTCCACACTGGTTTCATCGATAATACGGGAAAACGCCAGGCTGAGTTGTACACCCAAACGAGAGCACATAATGCTACTATTGGATATGCAATCCGCAGAAAACATTGAAATGATAAAGCCAATGGAACTAAGGCAAATTTCCCAGGACGTGGAGAATAAGCATTTTGAAACCAGAAAATAAAATCAATATGAAACCTCATAACAGACTTTTTGGCACAGTTCTGTGTCTCCCGTATAGATATATAAGGGGTGGGCTTTTATTAGAAATCCCAGAGAAGTAAGGACGTGTTGTTGCACAGCCAAATCGAATATTGGGGATAACATCAAGAAATAAACGGAGATCAATTTTAGGAAGACGTTTTCGGTGACCTAAATTTGTGAATTTACTTAAAACTGCGTCAACGTTGATAAAAATTTGCAGTAAAATGTCCTGAATTATAATGCATACATTCATAAGTTCCCATCGAGCTTTCAACGACTCATTTAAGATGGATTCTGGAGAATATTAGAGAATATGGAACCTGAATGCGAATCATTATTAAACTCGGCATTAAATCGTATACTATATATTATTAAATATTATCAAACTTTATCCAATTCGGTCCCCAAAGCGACCGAGAAAAGAAATCCACAATAAATCTAAATTACAAGCGTTTAATTACTCGGATAAACTAAAAAAGTTTTCTTGCTGCTTGTGAGACAGCGAAACAAAATACTTGGAAAGCTTATCTAAATATCAATAAGAGATTATAGACCATTCGGAAAGTTCTTTAGCACAAAGAGATAACAAAAAATTATTTTCCGAGCCTCATCGTCAGTAAAGGCGACTCTAGATCTTGTAAAAAAACGGAAATTTGCTTACGTTGTGCTGGAAGTGGAATATATAGTCTTAAGTGTAACATCAGTCATGGTCATGCTGGCCCAAGTATCATTGAGAGCTTATATAAGATTAAAAGATTACTTTGTTTGGAAGTGGAGACAGTTTTCTTCGAAAAAATTGGTATAAAATGAGTTTCAGTCAGGTTTATCGTCATTGTAACAAAAACAGAATATAAATCTGCAATTATTCGCTTCTAAAAGGTTATTTGGAACATTACATCATCTGAAAGTGATTCTCGACTGTCAAGAATTTTAAAGTAATCGTGGAGAACTTGTATAATCGAAGATCGGTTAGTACTGACCTCCATTAGTAGAATTCTCAGAGTTTCAATCAAAAAAGTGGATGAAAAGGCATTTGAAGTCTTGGACATGTCAAATGGGAGATCAGTCGAAAGTTTGAATTTGTCATACAACACAATCCATTTATTAATGGAGCTCTGCTAATTTAGTTATGCAAATACATTCTGATTCTCAGAAAGGCACCAGAAGTCGAAAAATTTTTTAACCAGAACAAAAATTTCATATGGTCGGCATATTGAAATTAAAATCTAGAAATAAAAATAAAATTTGCCTCAAAAAATTCCCCAAAATTACGCGAAGTTTCAATCTGAATAGCACTGTCCAAAGTATGCTCAAGTTTCAGAAAACTATCAGCCAATCTCCCCAAAGATTCCAAAATTTGAAATTTGGTAGTTTCAAATAAGTCCTAAAATTCAAAAATATTGACAAAACTTCATAATTTGGTACATGTTTGAGTAAGTCGCGAAGAAATAGGAAATCTCGAGCGATCATTTTAAAAACCCACGGAAAAGACTTTAAAGTGACTGAAATAAGGCTATTTGACTCGATCTTCATAATTTCCGCACATATTTTCGACAAAACAAAGCATAATTGTTGCGGAAGTCGAAGGCGTTTTATTGAGCTTTGAATGACGTAGAAACGTTTCTACATAATAAACGACAAATTTCACAGAAATAGTAGCTTCTAGAAGTCCCCCACCATCATACTGAATTACTCCGCAGAAGAAATGGGAAAGAATCCTAATTTGTAAAATTATCAACAAAAACCTAAAAATCGTTAATTGCACTGAAAAATTAGTCGTAAGAATCATCAACGTTGAAAGTCGATCGATAATAGTTGGCATAAAATTGACGAAAACACCAATTTCCACACAGAATAAACTCTAAAATTCACATCTCTAATTTACTTTAAGAAAATTGGTGAATTTAGGGCCACATACGAAAATTTCGAATTCTTTGCAGTCCAGTCCTACGAGAGAATCAAAAAACTTGGACAAATGCACGGACTAACAAAATAAGTAAATTACTACATCTGTATTAACTGAAGAGTTCAGTTTAGAGGAGACTGTAAACGTGGTTCCTAAGGCATCATTTTTGGTCTTTAAAAAGTCATTAAACAAGTGAACCCTGCAATAATCTTCGGACAGATAGCCATCTACAAGATCCTCGATAAATGGAAGCGAGAAAGAACCGGTTTTCACACAATTGGTTCCCGGCTTTAATATTTTGACGTAAGAATAGCCAATAATTTTATTATACTTATTATTGTTGGCCATTTTTTCATCGTTATTCGTGGAAATATTGTAAAAAGTAAATAAAATGTGATGTTTCTCATGAATTTTTAAAGGCAGGTTAATTTTGATCTAAAAATTTAAATTTTTATATACTTCGTCATAGAAATTGACAAGAACAGCACCGTTTTGGGTGGAATTTTTGATAATTGCAGAATTCTGAGTGGACACGAAATTATGGTTCCATGCCTGACCGTAAATGACCTGGAATTGATGAAATAAGAATACGGGAAGATTAGGAGCGTTCACATCGTCAACTTCTTTAACAGATACCACACATTGTATATTTTTAAACTAAAAACAATTTAAATAATAATTACTTTAATTTTTTCAGTGTTGATTTTTCCCAAATAAATGTATAAATGGTTTACAAATTCGTCAAATATGAACAAATTCTCACTGCTAGAGTCGTTTGCGTGAAATTCAATGTCGTCGACTAATTTGTATTCATATTGTTGGTGTCCGTTCACAGAAGACAAGGAGGATGATAATACTATGATTAAACAGTCTCATTTTACGAGGAATGTCGGAAAATTGCTGAAGGGAAGTAAAAGACGTGGAAATTGTCAAATTTAGAAAAGTATGTTCGAAAAGTATTTCATTTCTTGATTACAGATAAAATCAACTTTGTATGTTTGTATATTATTTTGCTTAGAGTCTCAATTGACCAGACATTTTCGTAAAATTTGTAAACAGGGACTTTATTCTTGTTGCTATTCTCAAATATAGACCTAGCAATACACTAAGCGTAAAAACCTGAATCCGAATCCAAACGGAGTTCTTTTATTAAAATTTGAGCCTTTGAGTATAATTTTCCGATCTTTTAGATCTTCAGACTTGAGATTTTTCATTTTGTATAACTTTTCTACCATAAAAACGAAATAAAAATAATTTGAGGCGGAATGCAACTTAAAGACCCCATTGAAGTCTAAAGTGATGTTTATATGATACTATGCATCAAAAAATTTGGATTTTCAGAAATATCAGCTTGAAATGAGTCGAATTCAATTTCAAAAATATCTGGGATCCAAATATGGTACAAATTTTCAGATATTTTTTTCTTCGAAGAAATATTGACGACAAAAGTAGTCACAAAAAATGGTTGAAACTGAAAAGTTTACAGAATTGGTTACATTTTCCTTGTTGCATGAATCTACAGATTTTTCGTTTGGATCTGAAAATAAAGGCCCGAATTTTAGGCTAAGTGCGAAGTTGAAATCGTTATTTTTCTAAAATTAAATGATTCCGTTACAAAATTATTTTCTACTTTGGAATGCGAGAAGATTGAGAAGCTTGAATTGTGGGACAATTCGACATCGTTAGAAATCTTTTTTAAATACTAAAAATTTGTTAAAATAGTTTAAATTATATTTTACGTAAAAATCATTACTTTGCTCACAGAATGATTGGTTCCTGGAAAATCTTGGCTCTGATATTTGTCTGGAATTATTATGAAAAAAACTTTTCAAAAAACGCAAGAATCTTTTTTCACATTCGATATTTTTTTCGAAAAATGAGAACCAATCTTTATTTTCGAAAGAAAGTTCATATTCAATGGAATCCGTTTTAAAAGTTAATTTTCCACCCGCTAAGTTTATGCGTTGGGAAAAAACATCCATAAAAATCACATCCTTGAATTCTTCACTTTTAAAACGAAATGTGAATAAGTTCTCTTTGATTTTAGATATTTCGCAGAATGTGGGGAACGTCTGGGAAGACTGAAATGTAAATTTAAATATGCAGACCAATTTTTGTTTCTTTGTGACGGAAATTTTACACAAAATTGGTTTTTTCGAATTTTGTTTAAAAAAGTCACTAACGTCAGAAGTAATAGTTAGTTGTAGATGGAACGATTTTTTATTTGAATTTTTCAATTTAATTATCTTTTTTGTGTTTTTTGACAAATATTTAAGGCATAATTTTGAAAAATGACAAGTTCCGTTGATTTCTGGGTTGGGGAAGTCTACCTTGTCAATATTAACTCCATCAATCTAATGTAAATTAATTTCGATAAACTTTATAATTTTCAATTGGCAGCATCGTCGTGATATTTTTAATTTTTGACTAAATATGTTGTTTATTAGCGAAAATAGTTAGTAGCCATTTTTAAACATAATGGTTTCCACTAGATAAGTTCTAAATTACGAGATATCTCCATTTTTGGATTTTAAATGACTTAAATCTAAAAAATATGAAAGGAATACACTAGAGAAATCTATCTGCGAATTGTTGTTGGCGTGACTATAAGTTGAGGTTATCGTCTATCTTTGTCTTGGGTAGAGGAAAGTCAGTTGGCCTAGAAGGTCTATAACCCTAAAGATCCGTCCTCGATTTTCTTGGTTTTGATATCATGCGAATAATGGAGTCCTTCCAGACTTGCGGAACATATCTTGTATTGATACTTGCTTCAAATAGGCTACTGAGAACTTCAAACAGACAATCCGGACTCTCCTTGAAAAGCTTTATTTGCAGATTCCCCATTTTGAAAATGTATCCAGAGCTGTCTTACTAAAGAGAGGCGTTCCGCAGGGCTCTGTCCTGAGCCCCCTGTTGTTCAACATCTTATTAGACTTCCCAATTCCGTTGGACTCAAACTCAAAACTGTTAATATACGGGACGACATCTTAATCATGGATATGTCTAAGAGGTCAACTCATTCCGAGAAAAGACTCATGATATTTATTGACAGAGTGCAAGACTGGTGTGTCCGGAGATGGATGAAACCCTCAACAGAGAAGTCAAACTTTATGAGAATCAGCCGTTTACGAGACCATCACGTACAGCCTTATACACTAGGAATTCCAAGAGTTTGTTCACTCCGCTTCCTGGGTGTAGCACTCGAACAGGAAGGCTCAGAAGTTATTGTATGGATGCGAGGCATGGTTACCTATCCACGAAGAAGGAAAGGATATTATCACTACTGGAAAAGTCTAGAAGATCACCCATAAAGTTAGTTCAGGGCAGAAGACTACTCGACGTTCTAGCACTGAGGAGGACGGGATTCTTGTCCCAGTGAAGCAAATTGTGGAAAACAAGATGTGTGGATTCCTACATAAGAACGCACATTATAAAGATGGGGGACGTCAGAAGTGTCCAGGCGGCAAAAACGGACTAATTAAACCCCTATAGCTAACTCCTAATCCGATTTTATAATTAAGTTTGTCGAGTTTGTCTCCCAGTCTTGGGGAGATTACGCTTTCAATCTCTCGTAGAACACCTCTGGTGATAGATCGGCCACATCCGAAGTCTCCAACGTGATTGAGACGTAGCGGAAACGGTTCCAAAAGTAGAATATTTATCCAGCTTGTCTGTTCAGCAGAGTCAGCGGCAGAACAGCCTGAGCTTTTACTGGGTACCATACAAGTCTCAACACAAGTTAGTCACATACGAGAGAGCGTCCTTTGAAAAATGGGAATATCATTATCACGTCTCCTCGTTAAAGTAAAAGTTCAATGATGAAAGGGAACCAGCAGATTCTAGACCACATTTAATAATACCATTTGAGGTTACGTTTCTGGGCTTTTCTTCCAAGAGAGGGGGATGGATTCCTTTCCGATCAATCATCTTCCCACAGCGATATCGGTGAGCCTCATAAGCACCCAAACCAAAACGATATGAAATGCCAGTGCAAATGCTCTCAAAAGGAATTGAGCAGGCATCCAACCAAAAACCGTCCTCCTTACATACCGAACAAAAGTAAATCGTGTGGTGTTGGTTAGATTTTTCCTGTGCTCCAAAAATGTGAAGTGATTTTGTCACAAGACCTCTGAGAAAATTCGTCCGTTGGGAGGCAATAGCCGAACCATTCCTACGTTGTTCGGACTTCTGAGAAAGCCTTTTCGGAGGAAGATCTCAGTGCTGAGTAAAATCTCCGACGACAGATACCACACGTTTAACGGGGAAGACACATTACATTTGTCTTTTATTCCAAATAAATAAAAAAACGTGGTTGTGGTGTGGTTCATGTTACGATGGTTGGAAAAAATGGTTTAAAAAGTTAATTCAAAAGGATCGAAAAGTGCGATATTAAAAAGTTACCATTTCTCAACGATCTACAGGAGCTACTACTGTCAAAAAGTTTGAAGAAGAGATCAAGAAAGTTTACACGTCTACAGAAACTGAAAACAAGTCTATTCCTCACGATCCTCCAGCTTTTGAATACTCTGGAAATGTTTTTATACTGATCTCTGTTACGCCGAGTATGGGAGCCATCAAAATCTCTAGCGTACTGTATTTGTTCGACTAGACAGGGTCTATCAGATTGAGCCACGAAAGCTCCGGGATCTTCCGCCTCGAATTCAGAAAGGAGGAGAAAAAAAGAAACTTTTGTGAACATGTGAATGCTATTTCACATTTTGGTCTTGGAAACCATTGCTTCAGTGAAATCCGAGTGAGACCGTCTGAAATTGTGTTGAAGAACCTGCCCTTTTGTGTTGATGATAACGACCTTTATGAATTTGTCAAGGAATTAGCTCCCTCTACTACGAGCATGTTCTACAAGGGAGATAAGAGACTCCCTCTTGCGAAAGTTCTTGTTGGATCAAGGGTGGAGGCTACATCGCTTGTCCATCTTGGTTTCAACATTGCCCACGTGCCAATTACATGTGAATCGTTATTGTTATTGCTGTTGTTATTTCCAAGTCTTTTATTATTATTATTAGCACTTTCACGAGAGCCATAATATTTATACTTTCACGAGCATGTGCAGCAAAAAATATAAGAGAAAGAGTTAGTTTGTTCCAGGCTTTTCTGTTCTTAGCCAGATCCCTCAGTGTGTCTAGGTCGTCACCAGATGGCAATGTTTTCTTTACGCTTTTTAGATCGTTTTGTAAAACTACCGGGAGGGTTATTCTTGGTCTTCCACGAAAGCGTTTTACATGGGAGGAGTAGTAATCTTCCATGGCTATATTCGGCGGGGATGTCGGGTTCAACCTCAGGACGTGTCCAAAAAGTCTCTAACGAGAGCTTATAATCTCGAGACTTATTGGTGTACAGTCACAAATATTGTACAGTCCTTTAGCGAGATCTAGGATGGCCAAGACATTCCAGTTATGTTTCTTAGATGATTCCTGCGAAACGAGTCTAACCTCTCCAATTCTTCTTTTGAGGAATCTGAGGTCAGAGTTGTATAGGAGGATTGGTTTGATAAAGGTGTCGTATAACATTATTCTTTGTTTAATGTTTTCCAAGTCGTTTGTTTGGGTAAATAAGGACAAAAATGATTTTTTAGAAGATTTATAAAGTTATAATTTAGCCAAATTTAATTATTTTAAAGGTATTCTTGTAGTCTTTCTGAGATCTTGATCGCGAGATCCGACTAATAGGTCATCAGCATATGATAGGAGGAAATCTTCTTTATTATCGGATTGTGGTAAATCGGACATATATAAGTTAAATAAGGCAGGTGACTCCCATCCACATATACCCGGGCCTTTCTTTCATTGATGAAGTTAGCAAGCCAGAGTTTTATATTAGAGATGACGAAAGGGTCAAACAATTTTCGGGTTCGATTTTCCTCGAAAGAGTCCTTTTGTAAATTGACCGAGCAAACGACGGTTTTGAGATGGCGAGGAATTTTGTTAAAGGCCTTCAAGAATAAATTGGTTGAGGGCAGTAAGGTGGTAGAGGTTGAATAATCCTTTCTGAATCCATGTTGTGAAGATGAAACAGGAATGGATGGGGTTATAAGATTAGGAATCAATTTTTCCATAGTAAAGAGATTGGTAGAGATTGGTCGAAATGATGCAGGATTGTCCTTAGGCTTCCCAGGCTTAAGGATTGGGCAAGACTACTACAATATTTGAGAGTTTCCAGATATTTGGAATGATGTTTATGTTTATTCCATGGAGCAGATTACCATAAAAACCCAGCTGTTCTCATCTCTGGATTAATTTGATCAACTTATACATTCCGCCAAAAGGACCCTGCCTAAAATCCTACACCCCAAACCTATCCCGCCTCTCAGCACTAAATAACGTTTTAATATGCGGACCTCAATGCCCGACACTCCGTTTGGATTGCTTCATTGTCCTCTGACAGCCGAGGCGAGTTCATCGCAAATGGTCTTATTGATATGATTATCCTGAATGACCCTAAATTACAGACAAGAACCCCATTAATGAGCACTGATAGCTGCACTTCTCCAGATTTAACTTTATGTTCTCCCTTTTTAGCAAGATTTGCTTCATGGAATGTGATTTATGGTTTTTCATGCGACCGCAATCACATCCTTTTTATGTTAAGAGATTTCGCCCATAAACCAAAGAAGGAACCTTACCAAGAACTATTCTCAGAGAAGCAGGTCTCAGAGGTCATCGCCGGATTAAAGAACTCACTGGCCTGCGGCCCTGACAAAATATCTCTGATTCGCCTAAAAACTTAAGCCATTACTCAATTGGCTACATCACGCAAATCTTTAACCTGTCTATTAACAACAACATTATTCCCAAGATTTGGAAGAACTCTGTTATCAAACAAGTTTTGAAGGCTGGAAAACCGGAGGGAGAACCTGCTTCATACAGGCCGATCTCCCTAACCAGCACGTCATCAAAACTTCTTGAAAAACTGGTACTATCGGCCATTACTCCAGACCTCCATCAAGCGGCTTTCTAGCACGGTTTTCGTCTTGGAAGGTCCACCACTACCCATTTAACATCACAATTGGTAGCTTCTTTCGCTTCAGCAGAGCAAATCAAACTTTTTTTCCAGAAAATTCTATTCGTGAAAATTTCTTTATCGCCAAATTTGGCAACAACTATATTTCTATGTTTAGTGGCATAAATATTTTTCCTTCATTTTAATTCCTCTATTCATTCTAGCAGCCTCCATAGTTAACCACAGAGTCTCCAAATCCACACAGAACTAAGATTATTTCACAAAACTTTTCACTCTTACCTTCTATGTGGGCCAGGACATATTAGACAGTTGATGATCTTAGGGCTATATCCCAAAATCTTTGGCATTGAAAACACTAAAATTCAGATTCACTGAACAACTCACTTTGACCTCATTATTTCATCAAGTGTTTAAGGAATATATGGCTGATTCCTTTTTTATCAAATCATGAATCCCTTGTACTGGCCGTTAAACTTCAAATATTTTTCAAGACACATTCTTCCTTTAACACCCAAATATTTAAAAAGGCGCAAAATTTTGAATAAAAATTGCATTCTTCAGACAACGCCAGATAACAAAATCTTTAATAGAGGTGATGATGACACACTAAAGAAAATCTTCTACAAGGACATATTAAGTTTTACAATAATCAGAAAATTATGAAAAAAATCAAAGTAAAAAATTTTTGTTGAAGCACCTAGGCAAGCCGAGGATCACAAGAAAAGGAAACCAAAGTATTTCGAAAGATCATTTGTTTGTTCCTTTCGGTGTTGAGGTGTTATGAATCCTTGGCCCACAAACGGACAATCTAGTCCTTTTGATCAGCTAAATGATCCAAAAGGTCTCGAAGATCAACGTGAGACTGGATGGCTTCTAGAGCGTATCTCGATAGCTATTGTCAGATTAGCCATTTAAACTCCTTAGATTAAAATTATTTTTCCACAAAACTCCAATATCAGCCGAAGGCTTGCTTCGAAGAGATGAGAACCTCACGAAGGACTACGATTGAGACCAAAGTTCGAATGGCGGTGATCAGAAGGAACACTGTTATTTCAAAATTCTTTGGAGTCATTCTCTGAATAATAGATTCGAATAGTGGGAAAACCGGGTTGTTAGGGTCAATTTATTATTGAAGATATTGTAAGCCCCGATTACTAGAAGATCCCTCTATGCAAGATCTTCGTCGCCCAGTGAAGTGGTCAGCAATAGTGGATTTTAAACAATCTGTTATAATTCTCAAGGCTGAGTTTTGCACCTGCTGTAACTTTTGGAACTCAGAATTTTTGAATGTTCGTTCACTTTTTGTGTAGGATTGTGGTTGTTTTTGTCTCTGTAAAGATGGTTACCGTTGATTTGGAACTTTCAGAGGAACTCTGTTGGGGAGATAACGAAACAAGACACGAGAGTATAAACTAGTTTGACTCAGTCTTAGAGAAATAAAATTTGGGAACCAGGACTTTCAAAACAGAAAAAATAGTGGAGGAGTAAAACCATGAGAGACGTGATTGGATGCTGTGATTAGATCCATTGTAACCGACACAGTTTTTAGATGAAGAATCGTTATAATCAAAGTTGAGAGGTTGTAGAGTGAAGTCGATTAAAGTCATGTTAGGAGTTAAAAAATTTGAAGCGGTGGAAATTGTTTTTCGTAGCTATTTTCTAATAAATATTGATACATTAAAGAGGAGGTATTGTTCTGCAAGACAAATAGTCAAAAGGATCTTTGTTGGCCTTAGGAGAGTGATAATGGTGAATTGTAATCAAGTGTAGTTTATTGAAAATTCAAAAATTAATTTTAAATCAAAATAACAAATCGACCATTTTTAAGCACATCTGGAGAAAGCTTCAAGTAGAAATAGTCCAGGAACTAAGATCGAATGTTTGTCTCAAACATAGCTGGAAATAGATTACACCTTCTTTCGTGAACTAAAATATCCCAAAAACTTCAACCCATGTACACACATTATCATAAAAATATGCTTGAACGCTAGCGATCTGGTCCCTGAGAAATAGAAATATTATATTTATTAAGAAATAGAAACAATTCTCTTTAAAAACATTAATTTAATAAATCAACAAATTTAAATTAAAAATTTTTCTTTACTCTGGTGAGAGGGACTGAAGGCAAAGAATTGAGCTGACAGTCCCATCCCTTTAACTTCTCAAATCCGTGAGTAGTTAGCAAGTCAGGGACCTCTACCAAATAAGGTAAACACGAGAACCAAATCCCACAGAAGCAAATTCATTGGCCTCAATCTCTTTTATAAGCTGAATGTTCCTAGCACGTGCTGAGTGTCTCATAATTCTGGTTCGAACGATGGTCGGAAATTATCTTAGCCAATTCATCGTCGAATCTATCCAAGTATCTGAAATTTAAATAACTGAAAACCTCTCAATGAGGCGAATAAATTGGTCATGTGTCAATTCCTTCCCCATTATTAAGGTTTCGTTTTTGAACCACAAGACCCTTTTTGCCTTGGATTCCATTTTTTAATTTTCTTGTCAAAATTTCTATTTTTGATTAATTAATAATATAACTTTGTTCGATTTTCATTTTTTAGTACACGAGCTACAATCTTCTTTGACTTCCTGCTTTTTGGATGAACTTTTTCAGTTGATAACTTTTTCTTATCTTTACCCTAATAATAAAAATGTCACACAAAACCATCACGCGGATAGAATGTTAATTTAAATTTTAATAAATAAAATTTTAATATAATAAATAAAAAAAATATTTAACTAATATTTGTTTTAAAATCTAAAATATTATTAATAAGTCAAAAAGGTAAGTCAAGCACTAATTAAAATGAAAAGGCCATCAGGTGATTTCACTTTTTTTAGTAACATTCTCATCTTTTCTCGGTGTTGTTTCTCGGGAACCGACACATTTTCAATAACAACGTTCATCTGGCGGTTTTCTATTTTGGGTGAATATGCCGCCCGACTTTTTCACAAGGAGCTCAAATGGGGTTGACCCTTATTGGTAGTCAAGTGATTCGAGAGATTGTTTTTGTCATACTGGATTGAGCAAAGTTGATCTTATCCATGTTTTTTCTGCCACTTTTGTTCCCAAGCTGCACATTCATAACATATAGTTGCTTGATGAATTGAGTCTACAACGTGAATAGTGACCGGTTTAATGATCCTTTGAATTTTGAGACGAGCACCTTCACGAAGTTGAACTTTCGTGCGGAAGCACTGATTACGTTAGACACATGTATGCTGAAGGTCACACGACTGTCGAATGTTACTCCTAGAATCTTAGCTTGTTTCTTGTGTGGGATTAGTTCACCACTCAAAAATAGTTCCCTGGAATACTATTGGACATAAAAAGAGAAGTCGAGGACTTTTCTGTGGATATTGAATTCGTGTTCAACCATTCATGATGTATGGAGTTTGCAATGATTTCGTAGCTGATGTAACACGTATATCCTTGCAAGCATAAATTATGTCATCGGCATACGCAAGGGTTATCGAATTTTCGTCCTAACCGATTGAAATATCGTGCAAAGAATACTTTAAACAGCGACGGTGACAAGGGGTAACTTTATGGCACGCGGTTTGTAAGAAATTTTAAGATCGATTGGCAGGATTTTGTTACGACTTTTTGTCTTTTACCAGTGAGAAAGTTGAAAATACTGGCGATTTCCGAGCAGTAGATCTTCCTTGTTAGATATCTCTAGGGACCGAGTCAAAAGCCCTGCGGATATCAATCGAGCACAATAAAGTTTTAAAGCACCGAGGCTTTGACTCAAGTCCCGCCATAATAAAGTTTGTGAGGGTTTGCAGGTGCGTACTTATAGATAGGTCTCTCTTAAATCCGTGCCGGAAGGATTCTTTAAATAAATATGGGAAGATCACATCTATCATGAAAAACATCCTAACATCACATAACTAATCAACAGAATGGTCACCAAGAAAATAGCCGAAAAAATTCTCAACATCATGTTCTCTATTGAACTATATGCATTTGATAAAAATAGAGGAAGAATATGCCCTGATCCACCACCGAAATTTTATTTCACTGTCCTCCTAAATTTAACAAGCGAATTCACTATGTCCAGCTCTGTAAAATCTCGAAATCACTTTATTATTATTAATAGAACCAGAAAAGTTAATCAATCTGAGGTTCCACTTTTCCATGCATCTCAAAATACGCTTCCATTTTCCCATGTTTCTCGCAACCGCCCTTAGATCATCCAGATCCTCTCACGATTTCAGCTTCCTTCCTATTCACATGAGTTCTTTGTCGACCTCAATAAGTTGTTTTGTTTAATATAAAGAAGTATGATTCCATGGCCTGGTTGGCCGGTGCCATTTCCGAAGCTCCTATGACATGTCCAAAGAGCTGTCATTTCGCCGAAGTCACTTTATTCCCAATCTGTGATGTCTGAGAATTCTGTAGAGTTCGTCGTTTGTCATTTTTTTCGGCTAATAGATGCCCACGGATAGTCGTAGTTATTTTCTGTGGAAAGAGTTAAGCTTCTCCAGTTCTTTGGTGGTTAGGCCCCAGGTCCCCGAGTTGTAAAGCAAAATTAGTTCGATAAAGGAGTTGTGCAACCGAATTCGAATGCGAGAGCCTATTTACTCTCGCCGCATCCAGATCGCCCACATTTTTTGAAAGAGGCAACCGCCAGCACTTTCTGTGAATAACGTCCTTTGAGTCTCCGAAAAGAGATCCAACTTTATTGCCTGTTCTCCACTTTTCCTCGTGTTTCGTCGTGTAACGGGATTTGGTAGTTTTTTCTGTTTTGTCTGGGTTTACTTCCAGAGACCTGTCCTGGGTTTACTACCGGGCCGTGTCACTTGATGTCGCTATATGCCTTTGAAAACTGGTGGTAGTTGAACGATTGCACTGTGAATGCCCTACCAAAAGATGTAAAAAGACTAATTTTAAAGTCCCAGCCAAAATCTGAACACCTCGAATTGAGATTTCCAGTTTTGGATTTCTGAAACATACATAGAATTTGACTTTTCCCTGGTTCAGATAAAATCTTTTTAAGGCTTTTAAGACTCCAGAACAGCAGATAGAAGTACTTGGATGCCCCTTTACATAAAGTGAAATCAGCGACCTTCTATAAAAAAACAAAAACTAAAAACGACATGCGTATTTCTGGAGAAGCTGAAGAGATGCAGAAATTTATTTTTCTGTTGAAAAATGGACAAAAAAAACCTACCCATTCGCTCTGCCAGTCTGGGAATTCACTTCCCAGTGGATTTAGTGTAGGAAAGAGAGCCATTTTTATCCTAAATCCCAAGGTTTCGGCTGTGACGGGATTGAAAACAAACTGTCTTCCTAAATTCGCGTATTTTTCTATAAAAGTTTTTTCTCTAGCTGAAGCTGTCTTGGATGAGTTCCAAATTTTAATATTGTCAAGATTATCAAGAATACTCGCTTATCCATTCATTACTACTACTCCTATAAAAAACTGCTATGTTTGCCAAAGATGGTAGATTCCTACGATAAACATTAAATTTGACTTATTTTCGGATAATTTTTTTAAGCCAATAAACTATTATTCCCGGTACCAAGTGTCATGGTTAAGAGTGAATTTTCTCATGCGATTTTTATGGAAATTTGAAAGTTTAGGTTAAAGTTTTAACAGGTTATTAAATATCTCAAAAACCTGGACGATGACTCTGACAGGAGAGTGTCGAGGGAAGGATCCATTCGACCCCTAAGAGGGATAGAGTCGGCTCACGTAACAACTGATTTTTTCTAGCTCGAGGAAGAAAATCAGAACTTCTAGAAGGCATAAACATGTTCAGTAGTAAAAACCACGGTTTGTCGGTATAGCTTGAATAAGTAGTCTTCGAGTTGATATAGGATTTTCTTAGCAATGATCTTCACCACTTCTTAAACTTTTTTTCACATGCTTTAGATCTCCACCAAGTGTTTTCGAAGTGTAACACGCCGACCATACGGGAATATCTTGACTGTCTCAAGTAGAGAGCCAAGTTTGTTCGTTTTGTGCCATGTTTCATTCACGGGAAAACGTACTATGTCGCGAGCGCAGTGCGAGACCGAGCGCTACACGCGACCAGTCAATGTCAATCAAATTAACTTAATTTTTTCAAGGTTAAGAACAATTATTATTTTTAACTGTTATTAGTAGGGCAAGTTGTTTCTAGCAGTTAAAAAATATTTTTTTAGCGCTAAAAAATCACAAAATCTAGCAATTATAATTATAAAAATTAGCACTTAAATGATAAAATCTAGCATTTAAAATTGTAAAATCTATAACTTAAAATAATAAAATATAACATTTAAATTTTATTTATTGTAATATAATTTCGGATATGCACACTTTATACGTAAAATCGTATTGTGTAACAAATTAGAAACATGTTGTTGTACATGACCATTAATGTTTTACCACCTATTTATTTAAATAAATTTATATCACCAGAAATCATATACGGAGTGGCATCTGAAATTAGTAGATAAAAATTGTCACGAATAATTTTCATTTCTCTAATGACGTCATCTATTAATTGGCAGATGATAGCAGCAGTGGCATGATTTTCCAGTGTATTGCATTCAACCAAATAGGATTTTGTTGGAAAGCGAATGCTCCCAATTAGAATCACTACAAAACTTTTCCTTCGGATATCTGTTTCATCAATTATTATAAAAATCTTTTCGTTTCTAAAAGTTGAAATAAATTTTAATACGTTAATAATTTTGTCAACTCATTTATCTTTTTTTCTGCAAGAAACTTGACCGTAGTTCTGCATGAAAATTCGGAAGGAATGTTAATTTTAAATGTTTTAAACACTTTTTTGATCGAATCGTTATTTAATTTGTACAGCGGGATGTTTGCTTGTACAAAAGCTTCCGTGATCGTTTCATTAGTCGAATCTACTTGGATTGATTCAGTTAATTTTGTTTGAACTGAATTACATGAATGACCTACAATTGTATTAACAAATTTATACGCATGATGTTCTGATGTTTTAAAGAAGAACGATGAGAATCAACTGAAAATTTTTTTGAACAGTTGACTTTGGATTAACGAAGAGAACAAATTAGAAGGCCATCGTCAGCAATACAGAACTCATCTTTGAATTCCGAGACTATACGATTAGCTTCTCAAGCAACGAACACTTGGGTTTTGGCATCACTAAAAATACTATATAGCGTGCTAAATTATTTTATTTAAATTATTTTATTATCATTTTATGGGTGATATTAAAATGATTTTTTAAATGCAATTTAAATAAGCATTCCTCCTGTCTCCTTCCATTAGAGTGGCGTCATGTGATCCACCTGTCTAGGTGACGCCAGTGCCAGGCCGGCACGAAAAAGGATCATTTGCTCTCCCCCACTCCACTGGAGGGGTTTCCACAGCATTTAAAAAAACTTAGCATTTAAAATTAAAAAAGGACTTATAGCATTTATAATGTATGTTCTTTTTAACAAAATTAAAAAATAATTATTCCAAATTCAATTTTATATTAAAATAAGTATAAAAAATAAAAATAGCATTTTAGCACTTAAATTGCCCTAGTTATTAGTCACAACATTCAACTTCTTAAGTCTTGAATGTATTTTTTCATTGCCAATCCATCACTATTTTCCACATTGACAAAATTTTTGGACAATCTTGCAACAATAGTAACTGGATCCCCGTACGTAAGTTAAAACCTTGTTAATCTTTAGAGAAGAGTTTGTCCCATAATACTTTTGAATGCGAGCCTTTTAAATAATTAAAAATAGAATACAACATCTCCAACATCCAAATCATATTTTGAGCGATGTACTCCCATTTTCCTATTCATCCTTTTATAATATGAGGACTCCAAATTAATTTTAGGAAAATTAAACTCAAATTCATCTAATATATATTTTAATTCGAAACCTTTTTTTAGTGTTTCTATGTTGCCTCGTTCAGTATTGTTTTCTACTACATTATTGAATCCTGGAATCCCACGATATCTTTGGAGCGGACTAACTCGTACGAAAAATAAAAAACAATATACCTGTGTTGAGCTCCGTGTTAGAAAACGACACTCTGATCATACTGACAGAATCAGTGTCCAAAAATTGTTACAGTATCTAGAGAAGCATACCACGGCGGACCATGTCAAAAGCCCTAGAGAGGTCTATTCTCAGGACTTTTGCTGCACTTTTGAATCTCTGGCTGATAGCGCGGCGCCATTTGTGGCTCCTAGTACATCCCAAGTGGATCTTCCTATCCTAAATCCATTGTGACTACGGGATAGATAGTTGTCCACTTGTTCTCTGATTCGGTTCAACGTAACTAATGCCAGAAGTTTCTTTAAAATGTTTAGCAAGATTATTGTAGGTAGGTTTTCCCAGCCCGCTTGTTAGATTTTTGTATTGGTATTAATAGTCCGGATCAAGAGCGGGGTATTATTATTTTTCCTAAAAATAGCGTTAGGTCGTTCTGCCAGTTTGGCTTTTAGTGCAGGCGACCCGTATTTGAGCAGTTCTGAATTGATTCCACCCGGTTCAGAGGAGTGGCCATTCTTAAGTTTGACTATTGCATTTGAGATTTTGCCAGATGTGATAACTCTATCGAGTTGAGTGACGTATCAACAAGTATGATCAGATATTTCTCCGTGAACAGTTAATGTACCCTCGAAATACGACGCAATATATTCAGCCTGACCTTTGGGATTTGTTGAGAATCTTGACTCGGCAGATGAAGTAGTCAATTTGGTTGAAAATGTTACTAGAGCCTTCGGTAGGTAAGAATCCATGTCGTTTTATGACGCGTGGGGTGTTGAAAACCAGTATTACATAGGAACAGATCAAATGCCTGGCAAAATTCTGCCAAGATGGTTCCCGGAAAGTTTCTTGTTGTGTGGTTATGCCTGTCGTTAAAAAAGCTCCTACAAAGAAGATTACTAAAATCAAAAAGGCCACCTCTTGAGGGGTTTTAAAGAAGAGTTGTATTGAAAGCATTAAGAATCTATCTCCGGAACCGTTAACTGTGAAAGACAAACCCAAAACAGCGTTTAGAGTGGAATCGACAGATCATTGTTTGACAGTTGAACTCTCGGCTATAGACAAGAGCATGGGGAGTATTAAACTTGCAAACCTGTTATGTGGATTGAAATTACTGAAAAACACCAGAGTGACTGGAAAAGGCCTCGGGATTTTCCGATTGGAGTTTAAAGAAGAGTCAGATAAAATCTCATTCGTTGAAGAGACTAATCTATTTTCTCCTTTCGGGAAAGGAAACCACAAGGTGATCGAAAGAGGCTTTCGGAAATTGTTCTAAAGAATGTGCCAATATGGAATGAGGAAAACGAACTTATGGTTTACATGAAGAAACTTTCTCCAACCACTGAGTCGGTGAAACGTATTGTAGGGAACGGAGGAAAACTCTCTGTTGTGAAGATGAGCTTAAAGTCAATGGCAGAAGCTACGTCCTTGATACGCCTGGGTCTTATCATTAAATGGATGGAAATCGATTGTGAGTGGGCCAGAAGACCACCCAAGATGTTTTAATTGTCAATATTTCGGACACATTGCAATGGGGCAAAGAGATGTTTCTTATGTGGAGGAGCACATAGTTCACTCGGAGTGCCCAGAAGCGAACAATAGAAGATCCTGTATCAACTGCGGGTCTGGTGATCACGGAACGAGTTATGGTGGTTGTCCGGTTGCCAGGGAAGCCGTGGCCTTCCACAGGAAGTGGAACCGAATGTCATGGGTTAGGAACATGGAGGAGAGGAAAAAATCCTCCTCCGTCACATTACCTAGATACGAAGTCTAGTGAAAACAAGCAGGACGCAATAATCAAAAATCGACCTCTAAAATACGATGTTATGAATCCAACACAGAAAAAGCCAATTGTGGATAAAGAATACCTGGAGGAGAAGCTAAAAAGTCTGCTGGGAATCTATTTTGGGAGCATCTGAAAGACAATCGAGAGAACTTACATATGTGATTAACCGTCTAAATGAAAAGTGTGATAAGGTAAACTTGGATTTACTGCAAGTGGTGGCTCTGGTCCTGAAGAGATCATGCCGCCAAGACCAGTGAACCAAAACATAAGGATCATGCTCGTGAATGCCCGATCAATCTTGAGGAGGCATCACGAGCTAGCTTCCATGGCGAATGCCGAGGAAGCTGATATGATAATTGTCAACGAAATGAAGATGAAATCATGAGAATACAGTACTCCCGGGTTTCGAATCGATATCTTTATACTGCAAAGAAGGGGCTATACCAGGGACTGGAACATCAATTTTTTATCGGTATCATCTAAAGACAAGGAATCCCAGAATTGTTTCATCAATTTGTTGTGAGTTTTGATGTTCGTTGTGTAGACGGATGGCTCGCAATTGGCGGTATGTATTCCAAATCCTTGAGGAATGTACCGGAGATATCTCCCAGTTTTTCAACGAAAACCCGATGGCCATACTGGGAGGTGATCTCAACTCCAAGAGCACTTCCTTTGGCTGCAAGAAGAGTAACAGGATGGCGAGCTCCTGATGAAGCTATCTAAAGGTCTAGGAGTAAAAGTCCCTACATCGAAAGAGGATAACCATTTTCTCCCTACGGGGTGACAAGCTTGTTGTCTTCTTGAATTCACCTGCTATTTCAGAATACGCCGACGTACCAATTACTCTTCCGGATTTTGGCAGTGACCACATTCCATTGCTAATATCCGTGGATATGAAGATGATTAATGAACCTGGAGTCTTTGTTGGTTACGATACCAAGAATCTAAACTGGAATCACTATAAGATGTTCATTAAAAAGGAA
Source organism: Dicyema japonicum (assembly GCA_011109175.1). Lineage (NCBI taxonomy): Eukaryota > Metazoa > Dicyemida > Rhombozoa > Dicyemidae > Dicyema > Dicyema japonicum. The sequence goes on from RDEW01000033.1 coordinate 126,681, forward strand.
TTGATGTTAGGACATACTGAACTTAATATTCTTCTGGAAATTGTTAAAACAAGTAAACGAGTAACGGATCTGATATTGTACTATCTGGATAACTTTGCTAGAAAAATATACTCAAGAAACGATAATGCTGTCCCTATTCCATGGCACATCAAGAGAATTGTGTTGAAAAGAAATAATCTAAGAACTAAACTGAGGAGATGCGTAGACCCACAGGACCGCTTAGCCTTGTCTCACAAAATTGGCGAACTACAAAAGCAGTTGTCGGAAAAATTCAAAAGTTGGAATGAGAATAAGTGGAACTCTCAACTACGGAAGCTAAACAAACACAATCCTTCTTTCTGGAAGGTATACCGAAGAGTGAGGAACCCAGAGGCAATCGCAAACAAGATTGTGCTCAAGAAACCGGATGGCACCTACTATGCTGAAGAAGAAATACCTCTAGTTTTTGAGACACAGCTTAAAAAGATATTTGATGTGGACGATGATATCATAGCAAAGAAGACTTGTTACAAACCATTGTCAGAGAAAACAGCATTTATAGAGATCTCTCTAGAAGAGCTGAAGATAGCAATAAGAGCTGTCAAGAATAAAGCTCCGGGCAGTGATTTCATCAAAGCTAGGATGTTCAAAAAAGGCCCGGAAATTTTATTCGAAGTCCTAAAAGATATGTTCAACGCATGCATAAAAATTGGCCATGTTCCGCAGGAATGGAAGAAGACATTGTACGGATGGTGGCTAAAACAGGAAGACCGAAAAATGATCCTGATAGCTACCGTCCGATCAGCTTGATTAGGACGATCTCAAAAAGTCATGGAAAAAATTATCTTCTGGAGGCTTACAACTCATCTGGAAAAAGAAGATTACTTCAGAAATGATCAATTTGGTTATCGCCCAGGACGGTCATGCGATGATTGCTTATTTCATCTCAACTCCGAGTTATGCAAAGCCAGAGAATCCAAATGTCTCTCGAATATCATGTCTAGACATATCAAAAGCAGTGTTAACCACAGAGCCATAATCGATCAGTTATCTCGGACGGAGAACCCAAAGGAACTAGTGAATTGGGTGAAAGTATATCTAGAAGGAATAAAATCCTATGTTAGATGCGGACGCTATTTTTCAAATATGATATTATTGAAGAGAGGAGTCCTACAAGGATCAATTTTGAGCCCTATATTTAATGTTCTAATGGCGGTTCGTTCCGTCTACACCGAGTACGAGATCTCTGATATACGCAGACGACGTGCTACTGTCTGATATGTCGAGATCGATCTCAGAAAGGAGACTCAATATGTACAAGGAAGAGATAAAAGACTGGTGTGGTCTTTATGGGTTAAAACTGTCAGAAAAAAATCTAGTGCAATAATGTTCCTCGGTCGGAATGGTAAAGTAAATCAGAAAGATTCCATATGCGGAATCAACATTGTGAGCTCTCTGAAGTATCTCGGAACAGCTTTTGAGAAATCTGGGAGCACATTGTGCGATTTTAAACTCAAAAGGAAGAAAGCCCACCATGCGTTATTGTGTATGAGGAAATTGAGACTCGAAACGGATATGTTTTTATTTATTTTTTCACGTACGATCATTCCATCACTCCTTTATGGCACTGGAAGGATGGTATTACACTGCATACAAAAAGCGTTTTATCTTGCTTCTTGAAAATCGAGGAGAGCAGGGATCAAGGATTGCCTTACACAAAAGGCTCGACGAGAAGCTAGATGAAGATGAAAATTTGCTAGTAATGTCGATAAAAAATGCAGCAGAAAAAAGGATGGATAAACTACCTGAAAAGAGATGCCTCGTATGTTGCAGCACAGAATAAACGATAAGAGAGGTCTGAGAGCGCAGAGAAGAATCCAAGTGTTTGCAGGACTTGCGGCATGAGGCCAAATAACTCCCTCTTTAATTTTTCCTTGCTAATAAAGTTGTTAAAAAAATGTCCTCCCCAATTCCTAGTAGAACAGGTCGAATTCTTCCTGATATTTTAGGATACATCCACTGTTTCCTGATGGAAAAATAGTCGAGGATGGAATCTTGGACGTAGTTGTAAGACGCTGATCCAGTCACTGACTTTCCAATAATTATATAATCCGGGAATATATAGTCCTTTATTACAAAATCTTGTCCATAATGCCTCGATTCAGAGGAAAGCAATATTAAGCGGTAATTTTCATGTATTTCATCGTGTCCATTTTTTATTTTAGTCTCCTTCAAGTAGCATACAGAAACCCTGTATTTCTCATCATCGGAACATAGAAGGTGCCTCTTTGCCATGTTATTCAGGCCTCTGACATTCAATGTAAGGATGGTTACGTCATTGGATTGTTCGAAACGCTCTATAGACATAAGTGCAAACTAGAGGTGCGTCACAACACCAACTAAAATACGTCATCAATCGAACGATAACCAGTGAATTTTAAAAATTAAAATAAATAAATGTTATTAAAACAAAAAATTGATTAATAAATAAAACTATTAGCCATTTCCTTAAGATTTATAAGTTCCTTTCTGATGATATCCGTTATTTCAATTCTGACTTTAGTCTATCAATGAAAAACAAGTCAACCTCGTCAGTATTCGATTTGCGAAATTTGTCCACTAAATCAGTAAAGTCGATCGGCTGACCGACCAAAACGGAAATTTTCTTTAAATCAGTAAAATGATTCTACTTTAAATAACAAAGGGAATGTTCTATCCAAAGGCATCATATTATTCATTCCTAGAACTAAAACCACCACAAAATAACCCACGTGCCATATCGGTATAACCCAAGGTGTTTGTCTTGCTTGAGAAACTAGTCTTCCAATCCCTGAGACTAATTATTTAACAGTGAACCCCATTTAAGTCTAGGCACGTTTCCATCCTCGACTATTTTTCCCTCGGGAAACACGTGGACCCACTGCTTCCTATCAAGAAGGTCGATGCACATATCCACTGCTCTCTGATAGACTCCATCTCCTCGATAGGTAGGAATGCACTGTCCTCTTGAAAAAAACCAAGCATGGAGAGATTTACTGAAGCAAATCTTTTCATCCGCCATCACCCACCGACATGCAAAAGGACGAAGAATTCTCCAAGGTAAGGAAGCTTGGAGTCAACTTGAGAACAACCATAAATCATAGGGTCGTCAAAAATTGAAGTATGGTTCGCTACCGTAATCACCGCACGTGATCTGGGAAATTCTAGTTTGGAAATGAGCTCATCAATATTGAATACTCTATAGCTAGTCCCGAAACCTTATATATTTTATAAAGAAACAAACGAGCCCAAAGTGAAGACAGGCCGGTGACCGAACCGATTATGAATTTGCTTCCTATATGCCAATGAACACCAAATTTATCTGGAAATGGCCACTTGAGTACATGAGGCATACAAGTAGGAGTCAGAATTTTATTTAATTATTTAAATTTTATTTAACAATGATTAACAAATTTTATAATGCAAATCCGTCCTTTCATAACTCTACCATCTTTTCTACACGGATTCTTCGAAGGACACTCAACAACAACTCATCTAACAAAACTGGTTCAATTCATTTCGACGGCCTGAATATCCTAAATCCACTTTTGACTCAGTATTGACTCAGTATTTGACTCAGTATCCCGGAAGATACTTAAAGCAAAAATTTTTTTGACGTCGATCCACCCTAAATTCAAATCATGGTTGGCTAACTTCATCAACGGTAGAATGATCCAGGTGGTGGCAAACAACCAAAAATCAAAACCGCAATACCTTCCAAACGGAGTTCCACAAAGATCACCGTTGTCTCCAATGCTCTTCAACATGTTCATCAGTGACCTACTATCCCCAACCACCAAAAACACAATTCTTCTATCGTATGCGGATGATCTCGTGGTCGCAGTGAAACATTGAAGAATCGAGAAGGCGATCCGTGCAAGATCTACTAAACCTGATGGGTCTTTGGTTCCTGAAGAACCGTCTGAATATATAACCAGGAACGTCACATGTAATGACGTTCACCTCAGAACGAAAAGAATTACGGGCAACACAACGAATAACATTGTGTGATTCTCCGCTTCCCATTAAAAAGACCTTTTTAATCCTTGGAGTCATTCTGGATCCCCTACTCACATTTACCCATCAAGTGGACCTAGTAGCCGCGAGGATCCAAAAGAAAATTGGAATTCTCAAGGCTTTCACTCAGTCTCCAGTATCTTCCCGCTCATCGTTAGAACTTCTATACAAACAATTTGTTCTACCTAGTATCGAGTACGCCTGTATTGCATGGATTGCCCCCATATCAATATCGGCACAGAGCAAGCTGGAGATTTTACAAAATCGATGTCTCAGGATTCTATTGAGATCGTCGAAAAAGACGTCCACTTCGTTACTTCGGAGAACACTAAACGTCCCCCCAATCATGGAATATTTTACGGAACGTCACCGGGACTTCCTCAAGATGGCAAAGTCCCTTGACCATCCCCTCGGGCCGCACATCAAACTATATATGGACGCCTGCCCGAGATATGAGAAGAAACCTTCTCCGCTGTGGAGATTAATCCAGGACTCTAAAACTCCTATGGACACCGGACTGGTATGGACACCGGGATCACTTAATTAACGATAATTTTTATCCTCTTTCTCGTGATTTCGGGGTTAATAAAATAAATAATGCAAATGTTATTTTTTTCATTCTTGAAGGGATTGATGATTAAACTTAAAATTAATCCCAAACTAAGCATGGATTTATATTTTCTAATAATTCTGACTATTCTCTTAGTGGAAGGGAAGGTAGAGATCTCTTTGTATGCCCTGGACCACCAGGACTCGACTTGAAAGTGAAATATCCTTACTATGGACAGGACATGAAGGCACTATTCCTAATTATCGCCGAAATTTTTAGATCAACTTTTCTAACTGAACGTTTTTGATTTCCCAAATTAGTATAGTTTCGATTAACTAGCCAAATCACTGATTTATAATTAAAATAAAATTAAGTTGCCATAGAAACCGATAAGAATACTATTTGAAAATTTCAAATGACGCTAAAGACGAAAGTATAATGGAATAAAAAAATAGAAAAACAAAATTACTAAACAGACCACATCTAAGAAGCCTTTTAATTCCACAGAAATTATCGCATCATATAAATCGAAAATAGACGAATTGAACGAAAAAATAAACGCAATAAAACCATCTGTACTCCGATGTATAATACTTAGATTCGTAAAGACTTAAATTCCGAAAGACCGGATCAATTCACGGAACTGTCTCATTTAATAGAATCCGTGGTCCAACATGGCAGATACTTGTGTGAGTTAATGGACAATCGACAAAAAGAGGACTGTCGACTTACAAATCACCAAAAAGACTTTATTGACCAGGTGATTAAACTCCAATCTGCTGGAACATGCGTCTTAGAGTCTTTATCTACTTTTTCCCGACCTTCTTTGCCTCCCCCGCCAATCCTAAACGAAGAAAATTACGTAATTACTGTTTAAATTACTTATTAGTCCCTTAGAGTGGCGTTGGAAGATGCCCACAGATCTTCAGATGAGTTATATGAACAGCTAAAGCTCATGGAAGTTGTCATAGTTTTCACTACTCTTTAGGCTGAATTAAGCCAAGTTTCAGCAGAAAAAGAACAGGCGGATTTTGACTGTTTGGAATGCAAACAAAAATTGGAAGAATTGACGTGTGAATTCAACAGATGTAGAATTCGCTGTAAAGTTGACTTGATTGTTTACTTCAGTCTCTGGAAGCTTCAACGTCTAAGCCAAAAAATGTCATCAGCAAAGACTTGACGAAAAGGTTCCAAAATGTATAATTAAAGGATTCACTTATTGCTGACTTGAATCGCAAAATATGCTCATTAAAGAGAAAATCAGAAAAAGATGAAAAATCGAGTGTACAGGAAACAAATTCTCTCCGCTTAGAAAACGAAAAATTAAAAGTAAAAATGCCATTTTATTGAAGCAAGCTTTGGAAAGGACAAAAAACAAACTCAGCGACGAAGAACGACAGAAAAATAAACTAATCGCAGATTCAAAAAGTCGACAACAAAATATCCATGAATATGAAAAATTGGCATATTTATTTGAAATATTTAAAGATTGAAAGTCGTAAAATGTCTAACGAAGAATGGCTGAAAGATGAGATCGACAGAATCAATGCTGAAAAAGAAAGTCAGATAAACATCGTAATTAAGGTTCATAATTCTAGATGAGAAATAACGTTTTGGAAAAATTAAATGAGCTAGAACACATCCCAGAACTGCTTAAATCAACGGAAATACAACTCATCGATGCCAAGACGAAAGCTGATGAAAGTGAGGCCAAGGCAAAGAGGTACTACGAACAGCTAGAATTCATGAACAAACAAGTCAGTGATGACTTGTATCCCAAAATGACTCATTTTGAGGAGTAACGGTCAAAGTTAATTTTTAGAAAAATGATAAATATGGAAGTTGAAAAGAATAATTTGAGGGAAAAACTTTGTGAAAGGGAAAATGAATTCCATGAAATTATGGTTTAATTTTAAATTGAAATTAGGCCCAACTCGACTTTAAAGCGCAAGAAAATGCAAAATTAACGAAAAATTTGGAACAAGCGCTTCAAGAATTGAAAAAATTCAGTTCAGGGTTTCACTGCCTTTTATAATTTCTAGAATATCAACGGTTACGAAAAATTGAATTTTCTCAGTCAGCAGGTGGGTTCACTGAAGAAACAGGTCCAAGCACTACAAGCAGAGCGAGACAAGGTTGATCATATAAGGAACATGATAGGAGTCTTTAAGATCAGTTGAAAGGATATCCGAATTAGAGATGGAACTTGAACAAAGTAATAGCTTGAACAGAAGTTTGCAAGATTATGTGGATTTTTTACGCAGCACGTGTGACATGAATAATTCTGAGCCAGAGCTACTTGCCTCAACTTCTCCACAAAAATATCCCAATCAACAAAACATGAGGACCCCTTTAAGTTTATTATTAACAATTTATCTTAATAAATTTAGTTCAATCTTAAAACGACTCTTTTAGTTTTTTCGAAATACGAGTGACCACTTCGATAATTACTGAGGGTCGGGTTCAATATAATAACAAATATTATCAGCACCTTCGGAGAGCCATAATCAATATAATACACGACAAACAGCCCTGCCGCGCAGGATTAGTTATGTTTCCGTTACCTAAACTTCAGTTTAGGCAGAACTCACACTTTACCAAGACATTAATCCAAGGCATTGAAAATGTTCTTGATTTTTTGTATTTTCCTTTTGATTGTGCTTGAGTCTCAGAAGACCCAGTGATGAAACATACATGATGGCGTCACTTATCAACCCAGAAGCATCGTAGATGTGTGGAACCTTTAACAAAATGGACAGCAGCAAGATTCGAACCCGGTTTTTTGGTGCAGAATTTATTACCTGCGCCATCCAGATATTTTTATCTATGACTAGAATAACCCTGTTATTTTTGCCTATGACTAGATGAAGAATGAGATTGTGATCTCTGAAGTTGGAATTACATCTCAGGAAGCTACACAAGTCTAGCTAATTAAGTTATGATTTTCTATAGCGATCCATTAAAAATAATTTTGATCGGTTTATGTAAGATGGTGTAGAGGAAGTCCTATCTGCATCTAGCCATTTGGTAGAGTTGAAGGCTCAGTTTGCTCCACGGTACCCATAAATATGCTAGTCACTAAGGCACAATGGAATTTGTTTGGTCATATTCTAAGAATGAACTCAAGTAAGCTAGCTAATTTCATCATGGACAACTACTGAGCAGCGTCTAGAAAAAGATTTCGTGGCCATCCACGGCGTTTCCTGAAATTCTTAATGAGAATCAGATTCTAATAAAGAGGTCACTGAGGGACAAGCAAGACCTAAGTGATCTGAAGAGTCTGGGATTATTATTAATAATAAGCCAAAAATCACCAGGTAAACTAATTACAAGGAAAACGCCATCAAGTGATCCCGGCTTCTCTCAGAATATTCTCATCTTTACCGGTGTCGCTCTCGGGAACCGACACATTTTCGATAACACCGTTCTTCTGGCGGTTTTCCATTTTGGGTGAATATGCCGCCGGAATTTCCCACAAGGACCTCAAATGGGGTTGTCCTTATTGGTAGTCTTGTGATTCGGAAGATTATTTCTGCCATATTGGATTCGGCAGCGTTGATCCATGTTTGTTTTGGCGAGTTTAATAGTCGATCAAGCAGAAGAGGGTGGAAGAGATTGGTACATATAGAATTATAGTTTATATGAGTATATATCTTATTGTTGCTAATAATAATTATATTTATGCAACAGTCTGGTTTAAAATAATTTATGGATTGATTTATAACAGATGTGTGTAGAGATTTTTAGGAGTGACACCTTGTGTCGGTTATAAAAGCCCTAAACTAACCGATTATTAATGTTTCTGATTCCACTAGCACTTTGTTTTGCTTTCAGTCTGTCGAATCTGTCGACTCTGAAATTAGACGAAAAGGGCTATGACGTGAACAGAGTCGTAACCGCATTAGTAAATCTTGAAATCAAAATAGAGATCGACAAAAAAGTAAAAATACGTAAAACTTGAGATTAAAACGAATAATATAACGATCGGCTTATTTGGGGAATCTGTTCCCATTACAGTTCTCAATTTCCTGACGTTTGTGAAGGGATTCGACTATTTAGGAGTAAATGAGTAACTTATGATAGCGTAAATTTTCTTACAAAAATGTCCCGATTCACAAGATTGTCAAAGATTTTATAATTCAGACAGAGATGCAGAAAATTTTGACGGATCTGGAAGTAAGCTTTTGATAATTTTTCAAAGGATTGAGTGCTTTTGGGGGACCATTTAGAGACGAGTCGTTCGATCTGAGTCATCGTGGCGTAGGATGGGTTTCAATGGCAAATAGTGGACAGAATTCTAATGGATGTCAATTTTTTATTCTTAACACCAAATCTCGTTGGTTGGATGGGAAACACGTGGTTTTTGGCAAGGTTATTAAAGGAATGGTGTATTCATAACTTAATTGATAGGACATAATTAACGGCTTAAACGATTTCAAGACTGACGATGACAATAAACCGATCGATTCGATCACAATAATTAATTCCTATGCTAAATCTCTAACTTACAGATATTACCTAACGGAATTTCAAATGGAGAGTACTAAGGATTTGGCCACGACATCATTAATTGAATAAATCGTTGCTTTAATTATTTCTCGGTTTTTGTGGTTTTAAATCTCTTCAACTTAAAGGTGATATTTATTCAATAACCCCGGATATGTCGGAAAGAGGTTAAAAGTTAATTAATGTCTAACTATGATATATTCAGTTCCGCAAACCAGGCAGCTTGTCACTCGTGACGCGATTAGCCATGGGTTCGATTCCCACATTGCTACCTACCTAGTCGAAAGATTCTATTCTGGTCTGCGACTTGTTCAAATTCTAATAGACGTCTTGTGATCCATTTGTCTCAGGAGATACCTAGTGTCTAACCGGCATTCAAAAAGTATCTATTTTCTTTCCTCCACTGGATGGAATCTCACAATGGTGGATATGGATAGACGTGATGTTTCAAAAAAACGAGTCTCATTCGACCGAGGAACCAGGATGTAGAGGTGATAAGAAATTTTTTAATAAAAATTTTAATAAAATAAAAAATATATTTAATTTATGAATATCCCTGAATAATTTAATTTTGAAAAATACTGATAACAAAAAATGAAATTTACCTTTCTTTTTCTGATTTTTATTTTAACGAACTGTCAAAAATCTAAAACTTTAAAATACTTGAATATCGTAAAGATGGCTTTATAAAATTGCAGATATATAGGCATGGTGCTCAAAACCCAATTGGACAGGATGAGCTAAATCTCCCAAATTATGTGTATCGTTGGACATCTCATTTTGGACAACTCACAAACGTTTTGCTTTTCCGTTAAAATAAAGAATGCAATTATGAAGCATTATGAACTCGGGAAATATATTAGAGAAACTTATCCGTTTTTACTTCCCTACAACTTATCAGATGTCAAGATACTGTCATCTGACACTGAACGAACAATAATGAGCGCTCTAGCTAATCTGGCTGGGCTGTATCCTCCGTCAGTAAAAGACAGATGGAATCCGAGTCTCAATTGGACACCCGTTCCAGTTCACACAATTCCTGATATCGACGACAATGTATGTTGTTAGCGGTAAAAAAGATAATCTACATGGGATCTCCATGTCCTGCTTACGACAGGCTAGTGAATCAACTGAAGCCAGTCTTCAATATAATTGACGAAGAAAATAGAGTAAGCCGATTAATTCCCTCAAAATAGGACTTTATATCAAAAGTTTCAAACTTGGCTGGATATTCATATCTGAAATATCCAAAAATAGTAAATTACTTAGAAGGAATGTTTTGTGAAGTATTTTTTCTTTAACTTCAAGAAACCCGAGAATCTGGAGATTCCGTATTGGATAGATGACTCGATTACTTCAAAAATGAAAAACTTGTCAACGTTGAAGCATATGCTACTCCACGACAACAAACAATGAAGCGATTTCATGGGGTTTGATGTCATTTTTCATTGTAGGGCCAACTCATAAAAGAAATTATCAATTCTATGAAGGATAAGCGTGCTGACAAGCCAGGAATATATAAAAAGGCAATTATATACTCGGGAGTTGGTGTAAAATATTTTATCATAGCATGGGTACACCTTAATGTCTCTTTTGGGGGCACTGGGGTGTTTTCAATGGAACTTTACCTGAATTTACGGCATGTATTTTCGTGGAACTTCATGAAATATATAACACGTGGTATGTAAGAATAGTCTACAGAATGAACAGCTCAAATATATCGATTCTTCAAATCCCTGGTATACTTCAATATTCCACCAATGTAGGGTGCGGGAAACTATGCGAGCTAGATAGATTTGAGGCACTGCTTTATGACATAATTCCAACTAATTTTGAAGAAGAATGCAAATTTGGGGTTTCTAGAGGGTTTAACTAAATACTAACAAGACATGGTGTTCACTAACAAAATTCATGAAAATTAAATCAATCAAAAATTTTTTAAAGCCACAATCCGCAAATTTTTGAAGTAGGATGGTCAATGATAAGAAAATATTGTGGCTCAACAAAATTTAAGAATTTAGGCAAGTTGAGGTGTCAATGTGCTCAATTCATAAAAATCTGAATTCGGAGTTGTAAAATGACTTCAGAGTTATATAGCACACAGGGGTCATGTGTAGAAAAAAGTAATTTAATTTAGATTTTTCACACTTTGTGGTGATGACAAAATTTCAGGAGAGATTTTGGTTGTGGAAGTTGGCATTATATCGCTAGACCGTTTGAGACGGTGGAGGTCAATAAGAAGTATAAACTTCTGATAATTGAAATTGGCATAATGAATAAGTCAAGCTCTTCGTCATGTGCGATGACGTATGAAGGATTTGTCACACAAGGAATATTTAAGGTGGTTTGGAGTTGATA